>VDFB02000002.1:189866248-189891872 GCA_007258455.2 Sequoia sempervirens
TAATCCAATGTACCTTTAAGATATATAAATATCATTTTTACAACTGTAACATTTTCTTCTTTAGGATCTGCTTGAAATCTGGAAACTAAACATACTGCATTCATAATATCCAGCCTAGTAGCAGTAAGATACAACAGCCCACCAATCATAGATTTGTATTTACTCTAATCAACTTCAGCAGATTCACCATCTTTACTTAGCTTGCATCTGGTTACCATAGAATTTTAACAGGTTTAAGTCATCCATTCCAAACTTCTTCAACAACTCTTTTAGATACTTAGATTGTGAAATGAATATCCCTTTATCAGTTTGATTTACTTGAAGACCAAGAAAGAAATTCAACTCACCAATCATGGACATTTTAAATTCTTTGTGCATTTCTTCTATAAATCTCTTGCACATGCCTTCATTTCCACCAAAGATGATATCATCAACATATATAACTACTATCAATATTTTGTTACCTTCCACTTTGAAGTATAGATTGTTGTCAACAAAGCCTTTGTTGAATCCTTGCTTTGTCAAGTATCTATCCAATCTTGCATACCAAGCTCTAGGAGCTTGCTTCAATCCATACAATGCATTCTTCAACTTACAAACCATATCTGGTTTGTCAGATAATTGAAATCCTTTAGGTTGTTCCATGTATACTTCTTCCTCCAATTCACCATTCAGAAATGCTGACTTGACATCCATCTGATATACTTTGAAATCCTTGTGGGAAAAAAATGCCAAAAACATTCTAATAGCTTCCATTCTAGCCATAGGGACACATGTTTCTTCAAAGTCTATGCCTTCAACTTGTGAGTATCCCTTGCATACTAGTCTTGCATTATTTCTTATAACTTCACCATTTTCATTCAACTTATTCTAGAACACCCATTTTGAACCAATTACATTCTTATTCATAGGTCTAGGAACTAATTCCCATGTCTACTTCTTTTCTATTTGTTGCAACTCTTCTTTCATAGCTTTCATCCAACTCTCATCTTCACATGCTTCACTCACAAACTTAGGTTCAATTTTAGAAAGTAAACACAAATTTACCTCAGTTGCTAATTTACTTCTTGTCTTCACACCTTCACTCTTATCTCCAATTATTTGTTCCTCTAGATGATTCTTCTGCACATACTTAGGAGTCTTAACATTAGGTTCTGGTTCATTTTCTTCTTCTTCTTTAATTTGTTCTTATTCTTCTTCTTCCTTCTCCTTATTCTCTTCAGTTACTTTTCCATAGATAGGATCATCAGGTTCAACTTCGCTTATCTCAATAGGTTTGTACATCTCTCATCAAATCTCACATTAGCACTCTCAACAATCTTCCTCAATCTTTTTTTGAAGCATCTATATGCTTTGCTAGTAGTAGAGTACCCAAGAAAAATTCCTTCATCACATCTAGCATCAAACTTCCCAAGATTTTCATCATCTCTTTTAATGTAACATCTACTTCCAAATACCTTAAAGTACTTCACAGTAGGAGTCTTACCAGTCCATAACTCAAAAGGAGTCTTTGTGTTGTTTACTCTAATATGAACTCTATTAAGAACATAAACAATAGTGTGTATTGCCTCTCTCCAATATACATCCGGTACATTTGATTCTTTGATCATGGTTCTTGCGGCTTCCTATATTGTCTGATTTTTTCTCTCAACTACCCAATTCTGCTGAGGGGGTCTCAGAGAAAAAAATTATCTTTTTATGCCATCCTATTCATAGAATTTATTAAGCTCACTAGAAGTGAATTCACCACCTCTATCAGATCCCAAACATTTTATTTTCAAATTTACTTCATTTTCTACTCTTGCTTTGAACACTTTAAACCTATCCAGAGCCTAAGTCTTTTCTCTAAGAAAAGCAACCCATGTCATTCGAGAATAATCATCAATAAGGAGAATGAAATACTTGTCACCATTTAGGCTTATTGTTCTAGTCAAACCATAGAGGTCAATATGAACTAATTCCAACATTTTGGTAGTAGATTGTTCTTTTCCCTTAAAGTTGCATCTTGTTTGTTTCCCCAACTGACAACTTCTATAAATAGTATTAGCAGGCTTTGTGATTCTAGGCAAACCTCAGACAACATCTCTTGAACTAATTCTGACCAAATTATCAAAGTTTACATGTCCCATTCTCTGGTGCCATAACCAACTTTCACTAACTTGAGATACAAGGCATTGACCATCAACTCCCTTAAGTTGATAGATGTTTCCATGAGTTCTCCTTCTAGCAGCTACCATATATTTGGATCCTTTTCTAATTTCACAGGTATTATTCTGAAACACAAGTTTAAAACCAATGCTACACATCTGCCCAACACTCAAAAGGTTATGCCTCAAACCCTTTACATAATATACATCATTAGTGTTGTGTACTTTATCAAAACTAATTGTACCTTTCCCACAAATCTTAGCTCCTGAATCATCACCAAACATGACCAAACCACCATTATACTTTTCAAGTTTAGTGAACTTAATCTTATCTCTGGTCATGTGATTAGAACATCCACTGTCAATCACCCAGTAGTCTTCATCCTGTCTTACATGAAAGGTGGTAACCAAAGTACCTTCCATCTTATCCTTTTTGTTCTCCAGAGCATTATTTATACTTTCTGGTACCTTTCTTCAATTTTCTGGTGAAATTCATTTCCAACTCATCAAAACCATCACTCTCTAGATCATCTTCAATCTTCATTGCCTTAAATGTTGTTTCTATCTTTTCTTCTTTCCTAAACTTTCTCATCTCAAATGCTTGCAAGGTGCCAAATAACTATTCTTTAGTATACTTCTTAGGATCATACATTTCTTCAATAATTGAGATCTTATCACTGTAGCAATCTGGTAGGGTGATCAAGATCTTCTCAATTATATCTTCATCGGTCAGCTTTCCCCCTTGATTCTTAACTTCATTTGTTGTCATCTCAACCCTTTGGAAATAGGTTGTGAACTCTTCACCTTCTTCCATTTTCAGATGCTCATATTTGCGCTTTGCCACTAGCTTCTTTGTCAACTTTACTCTTTCATTTCCTTCATACAGTTCTTCCAACTTCTTCAAAACTTCATAAGCAGTGTCTAAAGAAAGAACCTTAGTTCGCTCAATTTTAGATAAAGAACTATAAATGGAATACCTCACTTTCTCATTCTCCTCATAAGTAGAAATCTCATATGTAGTAGTAGGACCACTCGCCAGAGCAACATACTTCATTTGAATAGCCTTCTAGGTTTTGTAACCAAGAGAAACAATATATCCTCTCATCTACACTTTCCAATCACTGTAATTAGATCCATCAAACATAGGGATCGCCAACTTATGCGCCATCGGATCTTCCTTAAGTGGTTAAGCTCTATACCAAGGAACCAAAGCTATGATACCAATTGTTAAAAGGTGCAGGACAACTGAGAAGGGGTATGAATCGGTTGTCACAAAAATTCAAACTTAAAACTTCAACACTTATCAATTCCACAACCACACTATTTTGTTATTAAGTATGGGCATGAAACACAAATAACAGAAAGTAAAATCAAGACATGAACACCAGATTTTTACATGGAAAACCCAACGAGGGGAAAACCACGGTGAGGATTAACTCACAATATAAAGAGATAGAAAAACTGAATACAGAGGCTCACTGCCAAGGGCTCACTACCTAGAATAGGAATCATTGTCCAAATACAAAGGCTCACTGCCTACAGAAAGGACTCACTATCCAATAGGGAGGCTCACTGCCTACTGATACAAAAGAGAACAAAGGATCCACCACAACAATTAACACACAACCGCAACCTTGATTAAAAGATTGTAGAAACCTTCAGTTCACTGCCTTCAGGAATCTAACACAATGAAGTACTGCTGCTTCAACTCACTTTCACACACTTCTGCTCTTTTTTATTTGTGGCTTACTTCGTCACTTTTCATTCACATTCAATTCTTCGCAATTCAACTTGCATTTATACCATCTTCAACCTTATAAACTTTCTCCAAGGTCAGCCACATACTCCTCATTTCATAAATTCAAATTAGGTTAGCAACTTAACATTCTCACAGTGGAAAGGAATGAGAGTGGAACAAAAAAAAAATTATCCAAGAACAAAAATAATGTCTCAGATCAACCACATGCTTCCTTAATTAATTTTAATTCTTTGAATGAAGTGTAAACACTAGGTCGGCCAAACCTAATGAAAACACAAATGAACATTGATGTACATGCTTCCCAACAAGAAGATAACATGAGCAAAACGCAAAAAAAATCATTATGCATGAGAACACATCTTAGGTTCCTTTAGATACATCTGTAGCAAGTGAAATGATCTTTGAACACCGAAATCCTTCCATCAGTTCGTCTAGACTGTGAAAACACATATAGAAACTCAAAAACATGACTTCCAGATGACAAACCACATGCATCTTTTCCAAAACCAAAAGAACAACAATATAAGACACATTCCAAATCCGCAAGATCTGAAATAAAAAAGCAGAGGACTGCAGAGTAGAAACATTTTTCCCAATCCACAGAAGACCAACACTGCCAGAACACTTCACACACCGGTGAACATAACTTTCACATCCCATCAAACCAAAAGCTTCAACTTAGGAGATATCACCACTAGATCACAATTAGCAAACCTTCATATCTACACAAGCATAGGATCAACATAGGAGAAACACAAAGTACATACTGGATCACATTCTGAACATATTCATCACTCTGACTTCTCTCTTTATTAATTTTCTCAAAAGAACTTGGAAACTCATTAATTCACCACATTTGCAACATCATAAAGATAGCTACATGTACTCACAACATCTCAAAATAATCTCAACTATACATGTACAATCTGCAACATACTAAACTATGTTGACATCAATGACAACACCACCAAACTTGCTCATACTTGCAACACATCCCACCTAGTATACCAACTCAAGCTCCACTTCAAAAGGAGAGAGCTCCCCTCTATAGGAGTGGATAAAATGAAATCCATCCAAACCAAAGCCACCCCTCTCCTGAACACACAAGCTCCACCTCAATAATAAATCGTAAGAGAGGAAAGATCCGTCCTCCATCTCCACCTGAAAAGGAGAGGGCTCCCACTCAGTAGAAGCAGACTCCACCTCAAAAGAAGCCAACTATAAAACATGGCAGAAACTAGTGACAATAGAAAGGAAAGGCATTACATCCATTGGCATAATAGGCACTTGATACTTGATACAAGAAGAAAAAAGTAACCCATCCAATAGCTTAAATATTTATATTTTGAGTTAATATAGTGTGTGAAATTAATGTGAGGATAAATTTCATTACCCAAAAGAGTTTTTGTACAAGTTTATAAGTTATGTTTTTATTTTTATGCTTTTTATTCATTGATAATATTTATTAGGATTAATTGTCACTTGGATTATAAATTTATGTTTCCATTGATTATGAATATTATTTTGGTTGTGAGATTTTTTATTTAATATCTACTTTTAAATGATGAATTCCCAAAATTCATTATATTTGGTATTAGGCATTGGTTAAGCTAAACCTATGAAAAATGCAATTCTTTATTTAGGTAATAAAATTAACTTGTAGTGAGAGATTAGTATAAAAGTGTACTCTATATTAAATGAAAATCAAGTGTGGGGATGGGGATTAAAATTTAATGGGAATTTTTTTTGAGCTCTAGAAGTACAATATGGGAGATGTATTAATTGATTAAAATCTTTGGGTTGTAATTTTTAAAGAATGTAGTGTGTCTATATAGGACTAGGTAAATTTTGATAGGAAGGAAAGGAATCTAGTTCAAATCTATGTAGAAAATTTAGTTTTTCTAAATGTTTCAAGTGAAGATAGTACCAATACACTTAAAATGAAGTTTAGAACTTCTTATGATAAATATTATTTGGTTAGTAATTTTTTCTCCAAAAAAAGTGTACTCTTTGAGAATGATATCTAAACATTTGAATTGTTTCAATAGAGTTATTACTTAGTTTTTTTAAGATATACATGAATATGGATGAAGAAGACCAATGCATTACTATGTTGTGTTCATTATCTAATTTCTGGTATAACAAGATTATTGTAATCAATTTAGCCACTTCAAAGGTGGAAATTGATGAGGTGGTTGTTGCTTACTTATTAGAGTAAATGAGAATATAAAAAATTGATTCTATTGAGGATTATTTGATCACCAAATATGGGTTTATATAAATAGGAAAGAAAAATAAAGGAGATAAGAGACTATCCAATTTAAAATGAGTATCTAAATCTCTTGGAAAATCTATTGTTAAGTGTTACCTAAATAATGGAAAATTGGTCATATTTAGAATAAATATAAAGATAAGAATGAAAAAAGAGGGCGTAATGATGACTTGAATATAAAAACCTCTAATGATTAATCTAAGGATGTGTCTGTGTCATTTTGTTAACTAACTCATGTGATGAAGCATGATTTATTAATTATGGAACTTATTTTCATAGGAATCTCCAAAGGGAGAGGTTTAGTGTGTATAATAAGTATAATGGAGGTGAATTATTCTTGAGAAAAAATATATCTCAAAATTATTGGCCAAGGAAAAGTTATTCTTGTTTTTTTAGGTGGAAGATTGAAAATTTTATCTAAAGTTTCGTACATCCCAAGTTTGGCAAGGAACTTTATCTAGTGAGAAAAATAAATGATGTGGTAGTATAGGTAGTCTTTGGAAATGAATTTAGATTCATAAACCTCTAATGATGAATCTATGGATGTGTTTGTGGCATATTTTGTAACTTATGCATGTGATGAAGCACGACTCATCATTTATTGATGCCTTTAACAATCTCCTTAACCTCCCATTATTTATGGAAACTTTTCTTTTCTTTTCCTCCCACTCATTAATATATGTGTCTCCCTATGATGAAGGACCCTCCTGAGGTGTGCTTGAAAATGGAACAACTTTTTAAATAAAAAGGCTAAATAATGCTTAGACATGACTTTCTCTTATCAAATTTTTGATGCAGAGCATCCTGAGCAAACAAGCTATCCAACATCAACCAAAAAAATGATTTTATTTAATTTTTCCTTTTGTTTTCTTTTTCATGTTGTTAGTGAATAAATTAAAAATGCAAGGTAACATTTAATAAATAATTTGGTTATAGCTTGTTGGAAAGTTGGTTATGCAAATTATTATTTGATTTTTTTTCCTTTTCAAAGCGCATTCCAGCAAATTCTTTCTTGGGCACTGGAATTAGAAGTTGGAGAGAAAGCATAAAAAATTAAATTCTTTATTTCCTTGTTTAATTCTTTTCATCCAAGCCTAGAATTGAGGATTGGTAATTGATCTTGGTGAATTTGGAAGCTAGAAGGTAATCTATGTTTTGTGAATTCCAAAGTTATTGCTACAACTAGAAGTGTTTATGTAGGTGGAATGAAGAATTGGAGAGGGGTCTTCGATAGAGTGAAGTTTTACAAGCAAGATTGTTGTGGAGAAGACCAGTGATGTTGTGATTGGATTTATTTGTTGTAGCTTGTTTTTTTAAACCTAATATAAATTAGATTTATTGAGTTTTGCATCAACCATCAGGCTACATAGCTTTGTAGTTCCAAACTTTGTAATTTTCAATAGTTGGAGAATTTTGTAATGAAATTTAAAGACTAGTTTTCTTGAAATTCTTGTAGTTCAAGCTTTGTGTTTGATTTTTATTTAATTATTGAAAGTTTGATAGAAAGGAATTTTGGTCCCTTTGAAATAAGGAATAATGTGTAGCTGGTGATAGAATAGAGGAAGGTTGTATATACAACTTGAATTGTGATGGTGATTTTTTTTCAACTTGTTGATGTAATGAATTTAGTTGAATAAAATAGGAATCTTATTGTAATATTTTTTTGGATGATGTTTAATTTTGTGGGAAGAGAGTTTCCTGCATGATTTGTGTGTTGAAGGGGATGTGTTTGGGCAAGAGGGAGTCCATTCTTGCATCATTTGGTGTCAAAGCAGGGGATCTTGAGAGTGGAGAGGATCCACCAGGACATGCACAAGAGTGAAGCGGTTGTGGAGAGCTCATGAGGATTATTGCCGGTAGATAAGCCCTAAGAAATTGAGAGCTAGGGATCCACTAAAAAATATTTTTTGTAGATTGAGAGTGTGATGACAAATTGTAGATCATGAGGTGAGAACTGTAGATTATTGCAGTAGTTGATATGGGTATAGTCATAAGGAAGAATCTTGTCATTTGGGAAGTGTGGAGATGGTATGAAGAAAATAAGACATGGGGGATGATCGAAAATATTAAAAAGCGATTGGATAAGCTGGAAAAATCAGAGGCATAATTGAGTGAACAAAAATACATGACTAAGGAAGATGATGATGGAGTGAATAGTGAAGAGCCTATAGTAGAGGTATTTGAAGAGGATAAAAATGAAGATGCAACGATGGAATGTGAAAAGGTTGTAGTGAAGGATGAGGAAGAAGATGGTTTGTTATCACAAATTTTGGTGGTGGAGAGTGAATAGTTGGAAAAGATCACAACAATTGAAAGTGGGAAGCATCACAATGAAGAAAGTAGAAGTTACTAATGCAACTGATGGTGAATTTACAATAGTGACTAAAGAGGTAAATCTTGTTGCATTTTGTAATGATGCTTTAGTACTTCTATTTGAGGTAGTCAAGGTTGGAGAATGTGAAGAACCTATGGAAATATTCAATTTATATATGGTATTTGATGAAGGTTTGTATACATCAGACTGTGATATGAGTGAAATGAGAGTTTGGTGGAGGAGGTTGGATACTAGTGGGTTGGATCCCATGAAGGAGAGGAAAGGAGAAATAATTTGGTGGAGGAGGATGACACATGGTGGATGTGAATCCATAAAAGGAGATAATTTTGGTGAATGGAGTTGTGGGAGGAAGATGAAAATTGTTCCAACATGGTGTTGGAAGAGGAGGAAAAATAATTAATCTTCTGCACTTATCCCAACGATGGAGTTCACTACAAGTTGCATTCAACCTGGAAGAGTAGTTCGACTACTCAACTCCACCTTTGTGATCCTATGCTAAAAAAATTCATACCTAGTGTTTCTAATGCAGGAGCATCCTTGGGAAAACAAGCTATCCAACATCAACCAAAAAAATGATTTTATTTAATGTTTCCTTTTGTTTTCTTTTTCATGTTGTTGGTGAATAAATTAAAAATGCAAGCCAACATTTAATAAATAAATTGGTTATAGTTTGTTGGAAAGTTGGTTATGCAAATTATTATTTAATTTTTTTTCCTTTTCAAAGCACATTCTAGTAAATGCTTTCTTGGGCATTGGAATTGGAAGTTAGAGAGAAAGCTTAAAAAATTAAATTATTTATTTCCTTGTTTGATTCTTTTCTTCCAAGCTTGGAATTGAGGAGTCATTGGTAATTGTTCTTGGTGAATTTGGACGCTGGAAGGTTGGGTGCGGTACTTTTGGGAGTGGTCTCCCATCCATGGTTTGTGAATTCCAGAGGTATTTCTGTATCTGGAAGTGTTATGTAGGTGGAATGAAGAATTGGAGAGGGGTCTTCAACAAAGTGAAGTTTTGCAAGAAAGATTGTTGTGGAGAAGACCAGTGATGTTGTGATTGGATTTACTTGTTGTAGCTTGTTGTTTTAAACCTGATATAAATTAGATTTGTTGAGTTTTGCATTAGCCATCAAACTGCATAGCTTTTTAGTTCCAAATTTCTTTGTAATTTTTAATATTTGGAGAATTTTGTAATGAAATTTGAAGACTAGTTTTCTTGAAATTCTTGCAATTCAAGATTTGTGTTTGATTTTTATTTAATTATTGAAAGTTTGAAAGAAAGGTCTTGTTGGTCCCTCTGATATAAGGAATAATGTGCAACTAGTGAAAGAACAAAGGAAGGTTGTAAACACAACTTGAATTGTGATGGTGATTTTGTTTCAGTTTGTTGATGTAATGAATTTAGTTGAATAAAATAGGAATCTTATTGCTATATTTGTTTGAATGATGATTAATTTTTTGGGAAAAAAGTTTCCTATGCGATTTGTGTGTGGAAGTGGATGTCTTTAGGCAAGAGGGAGTACCTTCTTGCATTGATTTTTTTATTGAGTGTGATAATATATTATATTAGTGCATCATAATATTTCTAATTTGTGTGTAAAATATTCACTAGATTGTTAAATAGGAAATACTAGTGAAGTAGCTTCAAGAGTATGGGTATTAGATATTGTCTTAACTATCAAATTTCTAACTAACCCTTAAGGATTATTAAATATGTGGGGCTTGTCATTGTTAGGAGAAACATCCCAAAGTGCTAGGGTTTTTTAATTTAGAAAATATTCAAAACCAAAGAAATTTTTTCTTACTTTCTCTATATTCTAAAAAGAATCCCATCCCTCATTATTTCTTTATGATGTGTCAAAATCCAAGGTTGAGACTATGTCCCATCCTGGTAATGATAATCACCCACTCTCCCTAACTAATCTCCCTTTTTACGTGTGATACTATTGATATCTACCTAAAAAATCAAGGTAATTTCTCTAAATTAGAGTCATGAACTAAATCTTGGAAAAAATCCTACTTGATAGATAATTTTTTCTTCTAAGTAAATATCTTAAGTTTGAGGATAAAATATCATAATTCCCTTGTCCTTATGAACTAAACATTAAATAAAATCCTTTCATATGCCTTGTTTCTCAAATCATTTATGATTTCAACAACCTCAAATTTTGTAATTAAAGTGGTAGGAAAAGGGGAAATATCCTTTTTTCTTTTTGAATTATTATGGGATTTAATATTTTTTATAGTTTTATCATCATGTGAGATAAATTTATCAAACTCTTCTATTTCACAAGGAGACCTACTAGAGGTTGTTGAAAACCTACTACTTGATCAATTCCCTATGTATTTTTAAAATATTATTCTATCATTGATTCATTTCTATTCAATTGTCCAATCTTGAAAATACAACTTTGTTATTCAATTTTGATCCCTCTTTTAGGTATATTAGTGTCATATGGGGAAATATGGGTTAGTTGTAGAAGCTAGAAATCAAGCAATCAATACAATAAAAAACAAAAACCAATCAAGAAATGATCACATTAGCCCATACTCAATGAAATTGGGTTAGAAAACATCAAAAAGATTCAATCAAAAGCATAAACATACAATTCAAAGCAAATTGAATCAAAACAATGTGCAAACCTTTAATCTCATTGTGGGATTGTGCTCCAAGTGAATGTGGATGGCTCTATTGAGCACTTTCACATGATTGCAAAGCTCAAAATTATGATTGTGACTCACAATTGGCTCAAAACAATGAATTTCTTGTAATGCCCCGTCTTAATAACCTAAGAATGTTGAAATTGTGTAATAAAGGTGTAATAATTTTTTTTTTTTTAAGTTTAATTATTAAGTTAATTAGTTGCATACATTCTTTAAGCTATGCGACGTTACACTACTTTGATTTTTCCATAAGTGACTTAAGTATTTCGCATTGCACATATTAATTAATAACATAAACTTTTAAAGATAAACATTGCATTACATTTGAATACCATTCATAATAACATAAAGTACGAACAAGTTTTTTTTTTACATTGCATTTGATAATATATACAATACTCATCCATCTGATGAGATAGATCAATAATGATTACAATTACAATTACAAGTGTTCACCTCACAACATTAGAGGGATGTTTTACAATACAAATTTACAAAATTACAATGAAGAAGTGTTCATAAGTTCCAAATGCGAGCTCTCCATCATGAAGCTCTCGATGCCAAGATCAAACTGGGGACCCAACGGAATAAGGTGCACGTTCCACCCAACCATGTGGTACCCGTAGGTCCACCCCCTATGCTAGGAGATAGTAATAAGGTTACCTAGACCCAATCTACTAACCCTAGACACTAGTACACAACAGACTATTGGTTACATTGCTTCCAGATTTTGACAATTGATAATATCACTAACACAAGGTTAACTGTTATTTTAGGTGGAGTGTCATCACAACATTGCAAAGGTTACCCTGGTGTTTCTTCCTAGGTTCCGACCCCCAATCCTTGGGTTACCCTGGTAACCTCTTACGAAACCCGACCCCTATTGCATACTATTGTGGAATCGAATGTCTTTTGAAGAAACAAGACACCGATTTGCCATTTCAGGCCTTCTCATCTTATACTCATGACTGTAGTAGCTCAAGAGTCATAAGCGAGGCATGTACATCTTGTTAAGTGTTTTAATCTAACTACTGTGTTCTTTAGTTTTCACTGACTTACTAACTATTTGTAAGTTACCCTGACACCACTTTGTGTGTCGGCCCTTACAAATAGCCACTCCCCTAAACATAACATGTAAATCTATGTTCTCTGACTAAGGTTTACAAAGTGTACATATAACCAAAATCAATATAAAAGACCAATCACGATAAAACGAACAACAATCAATGTTCATAACACAGGTGTCAAACCACCAAGCAAAGCCATGTACACATCCTTAGTTAACATAAGAATTTAACTTAACATTCACAATCCCCATTTAACAGTTGATCTGGAAGACTTGATCAATAGAGACTTTCCCATTTTGCCCAATCACAAAAATTTAAACAATTAAAAACCAATACATGTCTATCATTTGGATATATTAAATCCATATGCAACAGTTTGAAGACAACATATTTATAAATCGTTCTAATAAAAGATCTATTTTTAATAATCAAGAAAAATAACTACTTTATTTAATCTATCTTTCTGATTTTGACAAATTCTCACATACAACTTAATTTAAAGAATATATATTTATATTCAAAGTATTATAATTACTCTTCTTTTCTTTAAAAACCTTAACAATTATTATTCTATATATATATGTTAAATATATAACAAAGAATTATATTTATTTACCCAATAAAAATACATACACATATACATACATACATACATACATACATATATATATATATATATAATATTATTTAATGATAATTTCGAAATTCGCAGGCATACAAGAAATCCAAATTTAGAATTAAGGAATTCATTTTTTTTTATTTAACATTACAAACAAAATACATGAAACAGGGTTTATTGGCTGTAACACAGCCCTTACCCAGCTGCGGCCTCACGGCCACGGCTGCCGTGGGTGGGGCTGTCTCCACAGCCCTCCCCACAGGGTTTGGCTGTGGACGGCAGCGCTAAGCGCTGCCCTCCACAACGCCTCCCTATTGGGAGTCGACTGTGGGGGACAGTAACCCCCGCGGCCCCCAACAATATATAATTTTTTTTATAAAAAACTTCCAGGGAAATAAAAATCGTGTACAGCGATTATTCTATAACAATAAACATTTTTTTTAATACAAATTCGTAATTTCGTACAGACGGAAATAAAATGACGAATATAAATATATTTTCTAAAAAATATACCCAATAAGAAATTTTCAACAACAATTTCAATGTAATATTTCACAATCGAATTTATATATGAAGATTATTAATTTCATACAGGGATTTAGATAAAGAATAAAATAAATTTTTAGAGGATTTTACAGTGGAGAAATTGGGAAAAACTTTACAAACTTCTTCAAGGTTTCACAGATTACACGAACAACTTTTTTTTAATTCCAATCCAATTAAATTCCTCAAACAATTAAATTCCCTTCACAAAATAAATTACTTTCAACAGAGAGTTTTCTACAGAAGCTTTCTGAAGCCGACAAAATTCACACAACAAAATATCTATAGAAGCTTTCCTTTCCCAAGCAAATAAAATAAATTTTACAAGAGGATTACCTGATTTCCTTTGCTTACTGGTGAAGAAAAGCTTATGTTGCCTTTGTTGCCTGAAGCTTCCAATTTCTTCCCAAGATGCAATTCCAAATAACAACCATAAAACCAAAGATCTTCCACAAATTTGCAACTGAGTATCAAAAAGCATAAACCAAGAATTTTACAGAGCCCAAAACCAATTTCCCGTGAATGAAAAAGACAACCTCTATAATTTTCCCCGAGATCCAAATTATCCTCCATAACAAATTTTCAACAACCGTAAGCAATTATTGCACTCACACACATGTCGAGAAGTGGTTGTAAAATATCTTCCCCACCACTTCTCGGCAAATTTCCCATTTTCATATTTGCATGCAATAATTTATTTAATTTTAATTTTAAAACTAAATTTCAATTCACATGCATTTATTTTATTTATTTAAATTAACAATTCAAATGCCTTTTCCCAAATAATATTTAATTTTCAAATAAACTATTCTCACACTTAATTTTTAAAACAATTTAATTTAATTTATTTATTTATTTAATTAAATAATTTAATCCTTTTAGATCAAACCATTTAACCAAATAAGCTAATTAATTAATTAAATAACAAACACTAATTTCTTCAACATTTATAAATTAATTTAAATATCAGCAAATAAAATATAATAAACTATTATTAAAAATTAACATTTTTCTTTTCTACAAATTATCCAAACAAATAATGACAAGACAACCACGACACAACTAAAACTGACAATGTACAGAGACCGGGTTATAGACTAGACTAGGGTAAATCAAACTACTATCTCCCGATCAACATATCCGTTGAGTCTTGACACGCTCAGACCTGAGTACCTAGGTGGAGTCGGTGTCATGTACCTGCAATTCTTGCAACCAAGAAATAACATGCATACAAATATATATATATAAAAGCATTAAACAGACACACCGTGCGGAGAAAATCACAGATATCACAGGGCACTCGGCAAGCGAGTGATGCGATTCCGTTCTCCACACCAATACACGTCACAACAAACTGACGAAATAAATACTATTAGTCCATCATAAACATGTACATAGCAATAATCATATGAAAGTAAACATCTACGCTATATCAAATCATGTCTGAAATCAGTAATCATCAAACAATATATCATCATGTCACAGAATAAATCCACTATCGCTCAAAACCAGCGATCAAAATATCCAACAAAATATCATAGGTCTAATAGTATGAAAACCTAATAGCAGAAAGCATATGCATAAATAGAGGGGTACTACATTTCTCAAGCTCATGAAGATTGTGAATGAATATTAAGGGAAAAATTGAGTTGTTTTATAGAATTAGAAATATCAGATCAATGGTTAGGATTGAAGATCAAGATCAACAAATGAGAGGAGATCAAGGGGATGGATGAAGATCAATGGATGAAATTGAATGAGAGCCCAAAAGATCCCTATTTTCATGGAAAAGAGGTTAAAGATATTTTGGAGGGAAAATATCTATTCAAATTTGAATTTGGGAATATTCCTTTTGGAGGGAATCTGTTTTTGAGATATTTTGGAGGGAAAAGATATATTGAAAAGGGAATATCCTTTTTGAAAAAGGAATATTCTTTGTGCAATTTGGAAGAAATTATGAAATTAAATATATATGAAAATTATTTAGTCATGTGATATAGAGGAAAATTATATTTAATTAACTAATGAAAATTATTTAATCAAGGTGGAAGGGAGAAATATTGAATTTAATTAAATCATTCAAAATTGTTCAATTAAAAGGGAAATTAATTAGAAATGATAAAAAAAGGATGAATTAACCAAATAATATCAATTATTCAATTAATAGAGGAAAAATATGAGTTTAATAAAATAATTGGAATTTATTCAATTAAATAGAAGAATTAGGTGAAAAGGAGGAAAATGATGTTAATAGGCAATATCAGGATATGTGATATGTTCAGGACATTTTTAGGTGTCTACATTTTTCCCCTCTTTGAAGCGAGGTACCTATTGCATTGTTTCAAAGACTTGATGCTGCTAAAAAAATATATATGTATTTTACTTGATGCCCCACTGTGCCCCAACGGACGAAGGAATGATGGTGTGATGTCCCCTCAAGAGATCGATTGGAAAAAATAATTTTTGGGTTGAGACCACAACAAGGTTACGTGAGTAGTTTTGTTGAGAAAAGGACAAAAAATAGGTCCTAGGACACTGATAAAGTGGTTAGGATCAATGACGAAGGTTGAAAAAATAGGCCAGGAGGTCCATCAAGGATAAAACCCTAGGGTTTGGGGACCATATATAGGCTTTTGGGCTCAACATATCCTCATTTATACTCTTCCATTTGTGAGATTTAAGAGCTCCAGGCATCCACTCCTTTCAAACACCTTTCGCAATGGCGTAGATTCCTCAAGCCCCACATCATGCAAACCTGGTATGACAATTCCAAAGGCCAACAGGAGCGGACCTAGTTGTACATACCACTTTAATTTTTACTTGCACATAGTTTTAGGTTATTTAATTTATAACCAATCTACAGATCAATGTATTTGAACACTGGCAATTTGTGTTTACATTTTCAAATTGTCGCGTTTGTGACAATGTGGCATGCTTGTGATAGGATATCATGTTTGGGATAAACCAATGTAGATAGAGTGACACATTTGAAAACACGGTTGCATTTTTATTTAGGTGTTTACCACATTTTAAAATAAGCTTGTGTTTGACGTTACACTTTATTATATTTGTGCATAACGTGTTTTTTCTTTTGGTTAGCAAACTTAAGCTTTTTAATAATAAATTTGATAATTTGACGTCATGGGTATTATGCTTGCAGATGATGCTTTGTCCCATCTACTCCTAGTAGCGTAGGCCTAGGATTTTTGGATCAAATAGCTACTATTGGCAAGGTTGAGATTGATTTTCTAGCTTCGATCAATCTATATCACATTATATATATATATATGCCTAATATTTGGGCACATAGATCTATGATAATTATGCTCGTTGAGTGGTGGAGGTTTGAAACATCCATATTCTACTTACCTATAGGAAAGTGCATTGTCACTCTAGAGGATGTATGGTGCATCCTTAGAGTGCCTATTCAGGGTGTTCATGTTGTCTATGATATGGATCGGGGAGAAGCGACCATGGCGAGACTCCTTGATGAGGATGGGCTAGAGGTGGTAGATGGGAAGATTGACTTACATCCATATGTTGGCAAGGTTGATGATATCACTTTGATACTAGCTTGGCTAATCATGGGGCCTTTGATGCCTAATAGACAATCCTGATAGTTTCCTATCATATGAGAATTGATGATCGATAACATGATGACAGAGAGGATTACTTATGCATGGGGACCCTACATCCTTACCCACTTATATCATGACATGCTCCAGGTTTTATACAAAGGTGCTACTAGCTTATCTACAGGTGTTACTTTGCTCCATGTATGGGCATGGGAGCATATAGTCGTGACTCGACCAATAGGAGAGTCTGAGAGAGAAGTTGGGGATCCATTTGCCTACTGATATGGTTCTATGCTGACTTACATGAGGACTAGAGAGATGCACTATTGGAGGGGTGTATTTGATGACATGATAGAGTTTGTGTGATATCCATGGATTAGATGTGAGGAATGGAGGGATGATCACCTCCACATGAAATTTTACAAACAGACACATTGGTTGATCATGTGCACTCATCATTTCATCAAGAGATATTTGTTGGACAAGGTCTACAGACATTTTGGCAAGTGATAGACTATTTTTTATGTCAATTATGATCATGCTACCTTTGCTTGCACAGTGTGGGAGATTCCTGCATGGGGTCCTATGGTGGTGCCCCAAACATCATTGATTGAGTTTGATCAGATGGCTCTCATTGCATGGGGATGGGAAAGTGGTCCTAATGACCTTGGGATGACACAAGAGTATGACACTTGGTGGGTCTAGAGATGACCACTTCAATTTACACACCTTCCTAGTCCGAGTAGGCCTAGAGACATAGGGGCTCGACAAAGGAAAGCGAGGGAGGTAGGGCCTAGCCGTGAGAGGAGACTGAGATAGAGGGCTCCAATAGAGTAGCAAAAAATAGTGTAGGTAGCACAACACAATTCCCCTCGATAGGATCAACAAAAATTTAACCAGATCAATAGCAACATGATCAACAACAGGAGGCTAGGGGAGATGGAGATCTCGATTTCAAGTTGGAATTAGTACTATTAGAGAGGGAACAATCCCTTGCTAAGAGGGACCATTCTAGAGTTAATATCAACTCCTAGAAAGGAGAGTGGGATATAGAGATTACTTGACGCCAATAGGTAGAGGGACAGGTGGCTCACCTCACTACTGAGAGAGACATAGCCAGGGCTGAGAGGGATACAAAGTTCTTGTAGCAAATACAAATTGAGATTTCTCATGGGGCATGATCACCATGGATCACCATATGCAAGGGACACAATCTCTCATACAAGAGGCAACATACTATAGGAGCCTCTATCAGGTGGAAGTGCCTCGAGATAGATGGAAACCTAGGTTCTTTGCTTGGAGCATTACTATAGTGGGATCTAGTAGATCAGAGGGTGAATCAATATGACCTACCTCTCAATAGACTCCACCAGGACACGGTGAGTAGCAACCACCAAGGCATGATGATAAAAAAATTAGCGGTCCACCACCTTGGGCTTCTCCTGATAGGGAGGATCATCTAGGTTGAGGATAACTCAGCTTTGTACAGATATTATTTTGATGTATTTTTTTATCATTGATGTATACACATTTTTATACACTCATTAGCTTTTGAGCCTCATTTTTATATGTATTTTTGATGTATATTATCGTATCACATACTCGATGTACCAAATGTTGTCTCATGATAGTTTCATTTTTTATGATATATGAGATGAATTGTCTCTTTTTTATGCGGCTATGCATGGTATTATGATGTATGCTTATGTATTCTTTTATCATGTATGGTGTATGTTATGGTTGGATGATACATCCTATGATGGCGATGCTATGATATATGGATGGATGCATGCATGTTGTTATGCTAATAATATTTGGATGCAGGATGCATGTGGTGGATGATGATATGATCATGGTTTTATTTTTTGTATTTTTCACATGATATATGATGATGTTCATGCAAGATGGATGATATGATATGCATATTGATGGTTTGTGGATGCAGGATGGGATGCATATTTTTTTTTGTTGTATGTCATGATACTTGGATAAAAAATTTAGTATGAATAGAGATAGAAGAATGAGATAGAATAGAATATCAGGATACCAATAAATCTATGAGACTTTATTGAACATGTGATGAAGTAGGATAGATTATTTTTCTTTTCTTTTAGGTTGTGCTAAATAATATAGAGAAATCCTTATTTTGATATAGCAAGTAGACACGATGCACCAAGGTAGGAACAACAAGGGTTTCTTTGCATCTATTGCACAGACTTTGAATATGCAAATAGATAGGATTATACCTATTCATACCTAGCATACATACACCTTTTTTTATCATGTTAGAGAATGAAGCCATCAAAGTAGGGAGACCAATACACAAAAGGTATAAAGAACCTGATATACACCTATCATTGTTGTAATATGCCAAACATTCATTGAAGTAAATTTCCTAAAGTTTTTACTATGAAAGTAAATAAAAGTTCCTAAAATTTTTACTATGAAAGTAAATAAAACTATGTAACAAGCCATTACAATAAAAAAAAATCCTTTCTTTATTGAAAATATATGAACAAGATGCTATAACAACTTTACAATAAGGATTTCCATTCCATTACAATACTTCACAAGTACAATATTCCAAGAAAGTACAACACTACATACATAGCTCCTATGAGCTTCATGACATAAGATATAGATGGTCCAGGAATCCGCATTTCAAAACCTTGGTCCTGTGTCACCTGTTGAAGAGGAGAAGCATCACTCAAGCACTTTTCTACCAACCACAGACTCATATAATCCCCTGCACATCTATCAATGATAGATGGCCCTAAACTTCGAGGAAGGTATTGGTTTGGTAACCCCATAAACATACCATTATGAGCTTAGTGTGATGCTCTACATGACTAGGATTTATAACCTACACTAGGTACCCTTCATGCATTTAAGTAGACACAGTGAACTGATAGTGGATTCTCAGATATCTCACTATCTATAGTGGAGTCTTGGAAATTCTCACTACTTTGGCCAAAGTATTCTCACTCAGTACTTCGAGTGAAGGTCTACCATTCACTTACACTTTAGCAATCTCGTTTTGACTTGAGGTCATTATATCTATGCCTACGTAATCCCTCTCCACAGGCAAGCTACTCCCCAAGATAACCTATCTCTTTAACACAACCTAAGGTAACACAACTCAATAAGCAAAGTACAAGTTCACTCCCTTCATTGGATAGTGTTCCTAGGAGTAACCTACTAGCTTCCTAGCATAAATAACTATCTAGTTTGAGTGTATCCTAAGCTTTTCTATGTTTAATCATAACTAGTATAATAACAATACCTATGATAAACATATTGTTTTCCCATGACTACACATGTCTAGTATATTAATAATAATCTAGTCAAATAGTCTCTCCTATCATGGAGTACTTACGAATAAAGCACAAAAAGTAAATAGATTTTGTTTTTCTTTTCAAAGTAAACTTTACTTTTCTCTACATGCAAGTATCAATAAGACTAGATCAATCAATCAAGACATGGAATTTCCAAATATAGAATAATCAAAAGAAGAATATTCTCATGCCTATTTTATAGCTTCCCAATTCGACTAGTTGCAGTCACAACACCTTTAGAATGGAAAATCTCTCCAACAAAGTCTCACAACTCCTTATCTCTCAAGTTGGAAATTACTTCTCAAAATATAACTAAAACTCTCTTAATTCTCAAGACTCTCCCTTACTATTTGGTTAGAATATTGCAGATAGAAAAGCACACTAAAATGCAAATTGTTGCACAGTAAATAATGCATAAAAGAGAGATAATAAGGCATCCCAAACAATGAACTCTTGTTGCTATTTATATAGCAAGCAAGTAACTACACTACCTACAGTTTAGGCATGATATTGATAGCAACAAGCATGCATAGCAACACCACTAACACAACTTTGAAAGGTGTAAAATAAGTAAGTAAAGACTCAACTTGAATACCAACAGATCAACCCACTTACTGACAACAATTGGAGAATAAATCAACTCACCATGTCATAGAATTCAACTGTCAAAAATAAGCAGACTTCTATGATAAACATAATACAAATGTGGCATGATTTTACTCTCAAGAGAAACAATCAATAGCAAAAACATGGCACCCAATAATAGCATCAACTTAGTCTATGCTAAGTATCAACTCATATACTCAATTGATTAGACAAAGTCATCGATTGATCAAAGTATTTAACAATTGTGTGATTGTTACAACAGATCATGGTGATGTTGTTGACCAAGTCCATGATTCATAAAGGCGTTGACCTTTTCCATTATCGACTATATTGTTTATACAGTTTGTAGATTTATACTCTCTCTTTAGTATGACAACAAGAACATAAATAACGACTCATGAATATAGTTGTATTCTTCTCAAGGTTTCGGCCATTAAGTCATCCATGATTATTGACTTCAAACCAAATATATTTAACACTATAATCAGCTGATAATCATTGTTTGAAATAGTCGATCTCAAGGTATGTGAGCATTAATTTCTATCATGTTTCAACTTTAGGACTTCTTGAACCTTGTTGATAACTTCAAACTCTAATATTGCAAGTACAATAGTTCATATAGCTCATAAAATTCCAAAATCATGATGTTCCATGGTGGTATTGTTGAACACCTGGAATACTAAGAGGGGGTGAATCAATATTCCTTAAAATTGATTAACTTAAAAGTGCATTCAAAACATCTCATTTAATTTGTGAAAATGGAGATGAACAATTAAAGCATGCATCACAACATTCAACACAAGAACACAAGATTTGCGTGGAAAACCCTTGAAAGGGAAAAACCACAATGAGTATTAGTTCACAATATATCATAACCGATTACAATGGATTAAAGATTGGAGGACTCACTATCTAAGGACTCATTTTCCAGAAATAAAGGCTCGCTACCCAAAGGACTCACTATCCAGAATAGAAGAATGGCTCACTACCAAATTCTGAATTGCTAACAATGCATCTACAACATGCTAAATATACAATTCCAATTAAGCTCAGAAAAATGACTTTACACACTTCATACTTCACCACTATCACCTTTCATACTTCACTTTACATCACCTCTCACACACAATTGTTGCACATATAGTTTTTGTTGCACCAAAAGATCAGTCACTTGTTAATGCTCGATACAATTACTAGATTTAATGAATCCACAGGAAGCAGTTAAGCCATGTAACGAACCCAAGCGTTGTATTGCACAAAACAAGGAGACCAAGGGCGCACACCTTGCAACAATCCCCCCAATGCAATTAAGAGGTTTGAACTCATGACCCAGGATCTGATACCAATTGTTGCATAAACAAATGTCATTGTACCAAAAGATAGACCTATTAATTCCTGATACAACCACCAAAGTTAATGAATCCACAAGAAGTAGTTAATCCATGTCACAAACCCAAGCGCTATGTTGTATAGCACAAATAGACCAAGGGCGCACTGTTGCAAGGTGTGCACCCTTGGTCTCCTTGTGTTGTGCAACACAGTTATCAAGTTTGTGACATGGCTTAACTACATCCTATGGATTCATTAACTCTAGTAGTTGTATCAGGCATTAATAGGTCAATCTTTTGGTGCAATAACAATCATCTATGTAACAATTGGTATCAAACCCCTCGCTTGTGTTGGGGGATTGTTGCAAGGTGTGCCTCATTGGTATCCTTGTGTTGTGTAGCACAACGCTCGGGTTCGTGACATGGCTTAACTTCCTTCTATGGATTCATTAACTCTAGCGGTTGTATCGGGAATTAACATGTTGATATTTTGGTGCAATGACAACCATCTATGTAACACACACATATTTTAACAAAAATCTCTACATCACACCTTCAAACACTAAATCAACCTTCTATATGTACATACATCTTCACAAACAAACATATCATCAATTAGGTCGGCCTAATTGAATGAAACATGTAACACCATAACCTATCAGCTCAAAAATCCAACCCACATACCTTGCAAAAGAAACCAAAAAAATCTCTTCACCAAAATAGGTCAATATGACCTATAATTACTCCCATGATTCTACTCCTTTCATAATTCAACTCTACACAACCCCAAAATCCTTAGGTCGACACCACAGAACAAAACTAGTGAAACAACAACTGAATGAACCAACTATCCATCCATAACTCAACATGTAGACCATAAAATCACTTGAAACTTGGAGTGCATAAACTTTTGATATCCTTAAAACTACAAAGAATAACAATCATCTTTTGTGTAATGTGAATCATTCTAATATGCACTTTTCACCTGTAACTCTGCTTCTACTAAGCCTGATACTCTGTCATCAATATCTTCAATTGTGAAAGGAATACAACCCTAAAACTTTATACATATATACATTTAATACATAAAATTATTACCTCATAACTACATAATAAGATTATTCAAAGCAGAGCAATCTGAACCACAAAACGTTTGCTCTGTTACTTACTATTCCAGTCTGGGATAGGCAATTTCTACCAAAACACTTGGTCTTCTTCAGACTTCTCTAGACTATGTACACATATATGAACCATCACTTCTACAATGGGTTTCCATCAATGACAACACTATATACCGTCATGCTCATGTTTCCAACAATTTCCCCCTTTTTCATTGATGGCAACACACTTCCCTAACATACCACTCTACTTCTCTCCCCCTTTGACCTCAAGGGAAAAAGGTACAAAAATTATATTACATATTTGCTTCACTCTCACTTTTTGATATATTTAAATGATAATATCTCACCCTAACTATGTTATCCATTACCAAAAAGACAAAATTATACTACAACACCATCTACTAACTCCACATATGTACATTGATATCAAAAATTGACTATACAAATCAAAAAATGTAGACCTTAACTCTAATATGTTACCTTTATTTTTGCAAGGTGTGCCTCCCAATCCTTCTTGGTGAAGGCAAGCATGTAGATTTGGTTCTCAAATTATGCATGGAGGTCTTCTCCGTCTTTTGGAGAACTAGGCACTATTGTCTTTTGCACAACCTTCTCTACATTCACCAAAACTCGAGTTAAAGATGTATGCTTAACATTTACCATATCTCAAACTTGACTATACTGCATTATGGTTTTTTTTTTTGTTCCTATAGTAAAAATAATTGACCATGTATATTTTCAATGACTGCTCTAGAAGCTCCATCTCCATCATTGACTGAATCATAAACTCCTAAGGCATGAGAAATTTGAGACTCAAGTGAGTCCATATGATCCTTAATGCTCCTTATAAAAACTAGCCACTTCAAACATAATTGAAATAATTGTTTGGCTTCTTCCAAACACCTTTGAACTTCCTTCAAGTTTCCTTATCAAAAACATCATCTAGCCTTTTATCATTGAATTTCTTTTCCATTTCCTTCTCTATATTTTCTTTCAAACCAGCAGAATACACCTTAAAGGAATCTAACAATAACTTCAATTGTTGCACATTGGATAAATAATTGTCAATAGAAATTTTGAGAAGTCCTTGCAATACCTTCACAAATTCATCCACCAACTTAGTACTCTTCTGGTTAATTTGAATAATCTCCTTTCTCATGGAGGCATGAAAAACATCACCAAGTTGTAGCTTATGTAGAGGGAAAATCTTGTCCAGGTCCACTTGACCTTGTTGCATAGGAATCTATAGTAGATGTGCAAACACTACCAGTTGAAATTGTAATTGCATATCCAAGAGATCTTTCAATGAATCTCTAGAGGATCTAGATGAACCACCTGTTTTAGTACTTTCATTTGCATGGGTATCACTCTTCTCTTTCTCTCCACTACCAGAGCACTCTTTAGAAAGCTTCTCAACTTCTGGAGGAAAATTTCATTCCTCTTGAACTTTAGTCTTTTCCAAGACTCCTTGCTCAACTTCATTGTTCTACTCATCAATTATCTCCACATCTAGAGGATTTTTTTCTATCAATATATCTTCTTTCTCATGTTTCTCTTGTTGCTCTATGATAGGCTCATTGATTTTTGGAAGAGATGTATCTTGTTGCATTTGATCTTCAATCTCTGAAGGAGTGGCTTCCTTATTTTCATGCACAACTTTCTTCATTTATGCAAGGATTTGTGTTGTTATCTCCTTTGTGTGCCTCTCCATCCTCTTGATTTCTTCTGAGTCATTCCCCATTAAGGTATCTACCCTATGTTTGGTCCTGAATTATTTTCCTTGCAATTGAGAAAATCTTATTCTTTCTTCAGGAGTAAGAGCTACTCCATTTTTCTCTAAGGCTTGTTTTCTTATCTTTTCTTCTTCCACCACAACTTTTTTTCTATTGGAATTAATTGAATATGCAATACTCGCCGAGAGTTGGTCACAAATATCACCTAGATTCACATCAAAGGTCACCATATACATCTCTATCACCTTTCCAATTGTAGCTTTGTTAATAGGAGTCAACTCTTCATATAGTAATGTTGTTTCCTTAGTGCACCATGCTCTGAAATAACACTAAATAATGCATCAAACTTCATAGGACTATGTTCACAAACCTGAGGGGTCTTTTCTTTCTCTTTTCCCTTTTTTGTAATAGTCTCTTCCTGAGATACCTTTGACTTTCTTTTCTAGACCAACTAATATTCTTCTTCTTACTCTTCTTCTTCACAATTAATAATCTTTTCTCTTGTTTCTTTTTCTTACCTTCTTCTC
>VDFB02000002.1:189891972-190006297 GCA_007258455.2 Sequoia sempervirens
GAGACTAAGTTTGCTCAATTCATTATTTGTCATTTGTTCCAAAGAAGCTTGGAAGGAGAAGCCATGCATATCAAAATATTTGAAATCAATGGATTGGATCTAAATTTAGAAATCACATTATGTGAAGTATGTATTATTTGAAGTATGTCAAGAATATTTTATAGTGAATTCGGTACAAGATTATATGAATATTAAATTAAATTGAAGTTTAAAATTATATTATTTTAAAAGAAAATAATGGTTTCTTTTACATTTATGGGGAATGAAAGATGTGCAATCATTTATCTGTGAATAAGTAGTTTCTCTTATAATAATTTGAAAGAAATTAATTGAAATAGAATTGTGTTTGGTATTAGATTTGTAATAATTGAAATAAATAATTATAATTGTATGATTAAAATTAATGTTGTTATACTGAAAATAAAACAAAATGTATAGGATAAATATTTTAGAATAATATAATTTAAGTGTAAATTGTATTTAGGAATTGTAAGATAAGAATTTGGAATAATACAAATTAAATATAGAAAGGAATAGTTTTATTTTAAAATAATCTTACTTTAAATATTTATAAAAAAAAGTTATCAAACTTAATTTTTAAAATCAGTACATTAAATTTGAAGTTCACAATAAGAAAAAAACTAATAGAAAGATGAAATTTGTTATAAATGATTTGAAGTCTCTTCTACTTTACTTTTTTTTTTAAATTAAATAATAATATTAGTTTTGCACAAAATTATATCAAAATATATATTTAAAATACAGTCATAAACTACATTAAAAATTGATACTTCATTAGTTTACATCATTTCAAATCAAAAGTTGTTAGAATTTTATGATACACAATAGTTCTCCCTAAGATATAATCCCTATGAATTAATCATAAAACTGTAATTGAACAATAAAAAGATTAATATTCAATATGATGGAGTAAATTGCAAAGATTAAATTAAAAATGTGTAAAAATCTTGGATCCATGATTCAAGGAGATGGCATAGTCAAGAGGTCAAATTTTAGCTCCTAATCACTCTCAATCAAGAGGTGAGTTTACTCAACCTAATTAAAATAGATATGATCTTGACTAAATAGAGGAAAGACCTAACTACCATCAATCAATAATTGATGAGATAGTGGTGGGACCTATGTACCTCAAGTCAAGATAAGCACATGTCATTATTAGCTACTTAAATGTTAAAATTTAATTATTTCATAAACTTAATTAACAAGTACAATATATCAAGTCAAAAACACATGTCATTATTAGTTACTTAAATGTGGAAAATTAATTAGTTATAATATCCTAAATAAACTTATTTAATGGATGCAATATCATACTTAAGATAGAGACATTTCAATATTAAGTAAATTATATTGTACCAACACCCTACATAAGTGCAACTTATTAGGATGTGGGAACAAAACAGACACGAGTCTTGATAAAAAGGACATGTTAGATCCTCATGTGCAATAAATTTCCCCACGAAAGAAGGGAGTGAAGAACCCCTAAAAGAGAGATTATGCCCCATGTACCAATGGTAGATACTCGATATTTTTTTATTTTACCCTTTACATACTCTTAAATACATTTATGTAAATAATATTATTTTTTCAATTACTTTTCTTCTTCTTTTAAATTAAATAAATATTAAAAAATATTTCACAACAAATATAATTTTATATTGGAGGAAGGAAATTGTTGGTATTGGAATTCAAAGGTTTTCTATTTGGACTGAGAATTATTTTTGGTCTTACAGCATACACAATATGTCTAAACTTTATCCATGAATTTTACAAATATAATATAGATACCCACAAGTAGGGAATTCCACATTGAAAAGGAACAATTTGATATCACATTGTGGTTTGTATATATAGATTCTAAATTTGTAAATTAAGTCAAATTAATTTGATTGGATATAAATATATAATTTATATTCACATGGGGGGATTACAATGTGAGAGGCATTTTATCTATGAGAGCAAAGGGTGGAAGCTTGTGGTGTCCACTTGCAAGAAAAAATATGCTTTCAATGAGTTGAAATGTGCTTACAGAGAATGCAATATATTGTTCATTGATGCTAAACAATATATTAACATTAATAGTGATGAGCATGTATGTTTCTAAATATCACCTAATTAGACCTTTGATGGTCCTTATAAGCAAGAAAATATAATATTTGTGCACTTGTGTTCCTGAATAAAATATATGGGGCCTCTCCTGACGAGGGTGCTAACCCGAGACATAGAAAATCACACACCCAACTAGAGAATTTATTATTATTCAGAATATGAAAAGATTACATGCAAAGGATCTCAAATCCTCGAGTTTTGCAATACATGCAAGTTATAGAAACTACAAAAATTCCCCTTTTTCGTAGTATGTGATCTTTTCCCCAAAAAGCTACCAAAAATAAGAAAACCCCACCCATAAATAGCTCCTTTTCAGTTTTGGTGGTTTGGTGCTGAAAATTACAATTTGAAATTCAAATTTTAAAACCACATTCAGAAATTAGCATGTTTTTGAAAGTGCACTAACTTCCGGGAGCCATAACTTTTGATCCGGGACTTTGTTTTTCGAACCATTTGAACCATTGGAAAAGGTCTCAGAGTCAAGAATATGCTCAAACTCTGCTATGCCGATTTCAGCAAGTTTCAGGGCCGTTCTGGGGCTGTTTAATGCCTCAAATTTGATCTAGAAGGTTTTCAAGTGTAATTTTAGGAGACTAAAACTGCAATATCTTTCAAACTAGGAATGCTTTCGGCCTGATTCTTTCACCAATGTTCTTATTTTTCCATTATGATTCCTCCCATATAAATTTTGTCCCCAAATACCTGCAAATTCCAATACTTGCTAAAAATAGCAGTTGACCAGAAAAAGTAGAAAAACAAAACTGAAAGTTGGGAATTACATTATGACGAAAAGGGTATCCAAAACTGCAAAAATATCTAAGAAACTACAAACAGGAAATGTAAATCTTTTTTTTGGGTGATGCAGGATTGCCCTTACACCACTGGATGCTCTTGCATCATCTCCAAAAAGTGAATCAATCTTTCAAAGAATTTAAGCTTACCATTGGATACTAAATTCTATTGTGAATGAATTCTAATGATTTATTTTTAAAAATACATTTCCAATTTAATGTTGTAATGATGAAAATTACATATTTCACATTATTCACATTTCCTAAGTTACCTTATCAAATGTATAGTTCTGTAACTTTAATATTTTTTCATGTGTAAAATATGACACCTTTTCTTGATCTTCCACTTTATAAAGTATATTCGTTTGTATGATTTACTCTTCAATTACTAATGATTAATATTTTATAAGTGGTTAACATATATCTTAATAAGACATTTCTATAAAATTCATTGATTTATCACATGCACAAGTTGACACTTATGGTTTCTAAAAGAAATATTGATTTCTATGCATTAGTCTTGGATTTATTGATATTTTTAAAATGCAATACCATGTGGAACTCAATTTAATTATTTTGTAAGTGGTTAACACTAGTTAAAATTTTACATTTGTTTAATATAACCATTCAATTTAAGCATTATTTGAAAGTTAGGATTTTTTTTATTAAAAAAATAATTTAAAGATATTGAAGAATTTGTATTTGTGTATTTTTTGATAAAACTCATTTGTACTTTTACATGCGACCATAAATGAGAGAAGAAATTTATTATGTCCAATGTCAAGGTTTTTTGCTACAAACTATGCATAAAAGGAAGATTTTGACAAAGAAACGCCATGTAATAGGAATAGTTGAGCTAAAAACAAATATTATTTTTTAAGGTTATGTGTCAACAAATTTCTTCAAAAAAATTTATTACAATTCAAAATTGCAATATGGATATTTGTAACCAAAGCCAAGGTTGAAAATTTGATGGATATTTCTGGCAACAAAATTACATGAAGGTTAACATTTTTGAATTTATGTTTACCAAGGCTGAGTGTCATAACTCTCTATGTATCAACTATAAGGGTTGTAGAAATCCTTTTGCATACTTAGAAACCACTTAAACCTATTTGAGACAAAACTAAAAGTTTAAATGATAAGACAAATGAAATACTCATCAATGAATTTGCTTAATAAATTTTTTGTAATGACAAGATAAAATACATTATTGCCAAAAATTCAATACATTATTTTAGTGGATGACATTTTCAATTATGAGAGTCATATCCAACCATTTTAGAGTGTTATGATATTTAAATGACATTAGATTCAGACAATTTAAACTCAAATAAAGGCTTAGGTTGAATGAAACTATGATGCAAATATTATCTCATATTTATGTGATTATTTATCTCATGAGTTAGTATGCAAGGATATTAAATTGCATTACTTATAATGTTAGAATCCAAAAAAGTAAAAAATTCAATGATCTATTATAAAATGATGAAGGACAATCCCCTTGCAATCTAAAATTCGCAACAACAACAGAGATATGCCCATACAAAATGCAAGAAGGAAGCAAAGATTTAATATTATCATTGAAATGAAAATGAAATTACAACATTACAATTGTCATCACATGGGCTTTCTAATTACATAAATCTACAAATTGGAGCCACCATCAATGTTGCTCTACCCTCCTCACTGTAAACCCCATTCACATCCTTTATTTGGAAGGTGTAACCGCTCTAGAATCTCTTGGAAAGTGTAACCTCTTCAAGAAGATATTTTGAAATTTTATTAATTTTGGTAGTACAACTTCACAAGGTCATAAATTTTGATCACACCATTAGATTTTCAATTATAATACCTTTTCGGAAAGCTCTTGAGAAGGTACATCTCTAAGGTAAGCTACTTTTGTTTTTTGCTAAGTTTCAAGTCCATCTGGAGCTTCTAAGTGCTTCAAAATTGACTTCAAATATTTAAACAAGATTTTTGAAAATTGAAATTTGAATATCTCTCAAATGAAAAATGATATTTAATTGATTTCTTTGCTATTGGCTTCAATTTACCATTCTGAAAGTCTGTGTAAAATTTTGTGCCCAACTGTGCATAAATGAAAACTTACTAAAAATAGTAACCCTACCAAATTTAGCCCTTATTGAAAAGAAACAACATTTTTTTGGTGATGCAAGATTGCTCTTACACTCTGGATGCTCCTGCATCAAACACCCGGGGTAATTTGAAAAGTGACCCTGTCACTTCCCAGGAGTTAGAGAGAAACCAAGACAGTTAACATTAGCCTCAAATAACCATGATGAGTCTTCAATAGTCCTTCCTCTCCATTTTACCAAGTACTCTACATACTGCTTGTTTCTTATGCTTCTACCCACACAACTAGATCCAAAATTTCTTCTATCTCCTCCTTTTTCTGAAGTAGGTTTTGGAATATTCCACTATGCTTCTGTTATTTCTTCATCAATTCCTCCTTTGTGATATTTTGTTAAATTTTAAATTTTAAACATAGGTGAAATATGAATTTCATTAGGTAACTATACCTCATATGCATTTCTTGAATCATGTTTCTTCAATATTTTACATGGTCCAAACTTCTTCATCCTTAACTTGTTGTATGTACCAACTAGAAACCTATCCTTTTGCAAATGAACCATGACTTCATCTCCTACCCAAAACTCCTTATACCTCCTTTTCTAATTTTCCGTAGCCTTATACTATGAGTTCATCTTATCGATATGTTTCCTCATCTCTTCATGCAAATCCTTCAAGTGCTCAACAAAATTTTCAACCTCAACACTACTCTTCTCCCCCTTATCCATCTTTCTCATTTTAGAAGTAGTTCTTGGAATACTCCCATACACAATCTAGAATGGTTATTTACCAATGCTCATATTGCCAGAATTGTTGTAAGAATTTTTTTCTTGTGGTAAAATCAAATCCCATCCCTTGGGTTTGTCTCTTACTAAGCATCTCAATAGGTTACGCAAACTCCTATTCACCATAGGTCTATTTTTCCATCTGTCTATGGATGGTGTGTAGAACTAAACTTCAAATCAGTCTTCATCTTCTTCCATAATGTCCTCCAAAAATACCCAACAAACTTGTTATCTCGATTTGAAACTATGCTCTTGGGTAGACCATGTAGTCTCACCACCTCTTTGAAAAATAATTCTGCAACATGAACAACATCAATGGTCTTATGACATGGAATGAAGTGTGCCATCTTCGAAAATCTATCCACCACCACAAATATGGAATCATTCCCTCTCTATCTCCTTGGAAAACCAAGAATAAAATACATACTAATGTCCTCCCATGGCCTCTCAGGTACATGTAATGGCTGATACAATCCAGTATTCTAACTTGTTCCTTTCACCATTTGACATACTATACAACTTTGCACAAACTTCTTCACATCCTACTACAACTATGACCAATAGTAACACTCACCAACATTAGCAATGGTTTTATCTCAATTGAAGTGTCCAACTAATCCTCCACTATGTTTCTCCTTGATCAAGTTCTCTCTCATGGAACTCCTTGGAATGCATAATTGATTCCCTTGAAACAACATTACCATATTTGATTGTAAAATCCAACCATCTCATCCTATCCAAAGTGATAGGCTCCATGCAAACTCTCCAAGCCTCTACCAAATCAAGATCCTCATGATACAAGCTCTTGAATTTATTGAACCCAAAAAATTCCATCTTCATTTATGTTAACAAATTTTGTCTCCTACTTAAGGCATATGCAACTCTATTAGATCTTCCACTCCTATGCTTCAAAATAAAAGTATAAATTTGAAAAAATTTAACCCATTTCAAATGTCTTTGATTCAACTTCCCTTGACTATTTAAATATTATAAATCTTGATGATTAGTAGATAAAACAAACTCTTTTGACAACAAATAGTGTCTCCATTTCTTCAAAGCATGAACTATAGCATAAAACTCCTGATCATAAACAAAATACTTCTTTGCATCATTCAACTTTTCACTAAAATAAGTAATGGGTTTACCTCACTAGTAGAATTTGGCAAATAAATGACTGTGACTAAAAATTTTAGTCACAACAACTAAAGATGACTAAATTCTACTCATTTTTTTGTAACACAACTACAAATGACTAAATAAATGACTAATTTGATCATGGGGTAAAAAACACAACTAAATAATTAGTCACACAAATAAAAATTAGGCAATATGATATTAAAGTGGATAATTAAAAAAATATTTTGAATTGAGGGAGCGGGTTGTATTATAATATAATAATAATATATTATATTACAATACAATATAATATAATATAATAATAATATATTATATTACAATACAATTTAATATAATATAATAATATTATATTATATTATATAATATAATATATATTATAATATATATTATATGATATTATATATTATAATATATATATTATATGATATTATATATTATAATATATATATTTTATAATATTATATTATTATATAATATTAAATACATTATAATATAAATATAATATTATATAATATATATTATATAATAATATTATAATAATATAATATAATATAATATAATATAATATAATATTTATAATATAATATAATATTTATAATATAATATAATATTTATAATATTATATAATGCTATATTATATAATGCTATATTATATAATGTTATATTATATAATGCTATATTATATAATGTTATATTATATAATGCTATATTATATAATGTTATATTATATAATGCTATATTATATAATGTTATATTATATAATGCTATATTATATAATGTTATTATATAATGCTATTATATAATGTTATATTATATAAATGCTATATTATATAATGTTATATTATATAATATTATATTATAATATAATATAATATAATATAATATTTATATTATATTATTAATATTATAATATATTTAATATTATATAATAATATATTATAATATATTATTAATATTATAATATATTTAATATTATATAATAGTATATTATATCATATTATTAATATTATAATATTATATTATATCATATTATTAATATTATAATATTATATTATATCATATAATATAATATAATATAATGTTTATATTATATTATTAATATTATAATATATTTAATATTATATAATAATATATTTAATAATATATAATAATATATTTAATAATATTTATTGTGCAAAAGTAGGAGATTTATGTATTGTAGTTTATTTATTTTGGATTCCATTTTGAAATCCTTTTTTAGCGAGAAAATAAATGCAGGCAAATCTTGGTCATAATTTTCATTTTAATAAACATACTCTAAAACCCTAACTGAAACCTTATTTTCAGGCTGCAACTCACCAAATTAGAGAAGTGAAAGGTCAATACCAGTGAGGAAGAGTTTGGAGGAGCTAAAACCAATAGCGGCGGGGCTATCTCTCACCTTCTCCAAATGGTCTTGGTATCGGATGCAACTCAAAAATAGTGATCAACACTGGTAGCAAAAAGAATGGGGAAAGCAACAAAAAAATGCAGGTAAAGCCCATGCTAGCACCGGCTTCTCCTGGATGAAATCCCCCCGTGTGTGTTTGTGTTTTCCTTTCATTTGTTTTCCATTTTTAGGGTTCTTTAATCAAATTATTTGGTTTTCTAAGGGTGGCTTGTATGGTGCTGTGTAGGAAGGAGTGAAAAATAGGATGCCCTCACCCTCAGGAGTTGTGAATGCTTTCAGCCTAATTAGAGAAGTGAAAGGTCAATACCAACGAGGAAGAGTTTGGAGGAGCTAAAACCAATAGCTGGGCTCTCTCTCACCTTCTCCAAGCAGTCTTGGTATCAATTGTACTCAAAAATAGGGATCAACACTGGTAGCAAAAATAATGGGGAAAGCAACAAAAAAATGCAAGTAAAGCCCATGCTAGCATCGGCTTCTCCTGGATGAAATCCCCCCGTGTGTGTTTGTGTTTTCCTTTCATTTTTTTTCCATTTTTAGGGTTCTTTAATCAAATTATTTGGTTTTCTAAGGGTGGCTTGTATGGTGCTGTGTAGGAAGGAGTGAAAAATAGGATGCCCTCACCCTCAACCGGAGATTGTGAATATGACGAAGAGGCGGCAGTTTCCTCTCCTAACAACACTATTTCGTCCTTCCACATGGAGGAGGGAGGGCTTTGTTGCAATGACAATAACAAGAGGGAGAGCGACAGGGCATCTTGGAGAGGTCGCGATGAAGGAGGACATTTGAGAAGTCTTTCAATAGGTATCTTTTGGAAAAAAAATTCCTATGTTATTCTCCTCCATGCTTATGTACCTATTGTAAGTTGGAAATTTAAAAAGTCCAAGAAAAATCTTAAGCCTAGGTATTTAATTATCATTTTCCATTCATTTCATTGAGTTGTAGGATTTTGGTGTTTGCGCTCTCATCTAATCATCTCCACTTTATTGTGAGATCCCTATATGTGGAGCTGTACTATTTTCTTCTCTTCTATTACAAATCAATAATATACTAGATTGATATTTTTAGCTACTTTGCTAGTTCGAAATTTTGCTCTGCTCATACTTAGAAGTTCTCCTATTTGGGCGTTTGTGTGCTTTCTTTATAGATCTTTTCACCATCGTGTTAGTGCAGGTTGTTGTTGAGAGAAATGGAAATAGGAATGCCCAATCTATGCTTTCCAATATTGTTGCAGATAGCAGCAAAAACTATCATGCAATGATGCCCAATAATATCAATCTGGATATTAATAAAAATGGTTATTTGAAAGTCCCCATAGTTTCAAAGTGCAATGGGAACTACCACCCATCTATTAAAAGGTAAGAAATAAATTGTTTTTCTAGATTTAAATATTTGTTTTGTATATGCCTTTCAGATCACACAATATTTATCAATTAATGGATAGTCAATGGTATTTATTTGATGTAGGCTAGAAGGAAAAGTAGCCATAATCATAGGAGGAGCACGAGGGATTGGGGATGTAACTGTTCAACTATTTGCAAAACAGTGGCATCACTGAAGACATGCATTCACACCAATGGCTTTTAGCTTTAGTTTTAGTTTTTTTCAATTTTAAAATCAGCAATTTGCATATTGCGAAAGATTTTGTCTTCAAAACTCTATATATAGAGTTCTTTGTTACATATTTTATATATAGTTTGAATATACATTGAATTATTTTCCAACGCTATTTCAATCCTTTGAGAAAAATTGTTGAAGTTTTATGATTGTTTCAATTTAATTTTTCCAATATAACATAAGAGCTTTAAAGTTTTATATATTTTGATCATAACAGAATTTTCTCTTGGTTTGCAATTTCATAGACTAGTTATTGTAATAACATTTTCCAAACATAGGAGTTTACATACACATTTGAAAGTATTAGTTCATAAATGACTAAATAAATGACTACCATGACTAAATAAATGACTAAGCCATGACTAAATAAATGACTACCATGACTAAATAAATGACTACCATGAATAAATAAACAACTACATTGACTAAATAAATGACCAATTAACAACAATCAATGACTAAATTAACGACTAAATATACTACCAAATTGATCAATTAGAACAACCAATAAATGACTAAAATTGGTTTAGTCATAAATTTGGTCACGTTATAAATGACTAGAAATAAACTACTAATGGTCACATGACCAATTTTTAGTAGTTTTTTTAGTCATTTATTGTTGTTTATCTACTAGTGCCTTCTTGACTCAAAACAACTCCAATGGCATTACCACTAGCATCACAATCTACCTAAAATACCTTGTTAAAATCTGGAAGTGCCAAAATAGGTTGCTCTGTAACTTTCTTCTTCAACATATTAAAAATTTTTGCTACTCTTATAGTCCACTTAAACTCTTTTATATCCCCTCATATTGTTTCAGTTAGAGGTGCACAAATACTATTGAAACCTTTGATAAATTTTCTACAAAAACTTTCCAAATCATGAAAATACCTCACCTCCATAGCACTCCTTGGTGTAGGCCATTCAACAATATCTTTCACCTTCTTTGTATTCATCTTAAGACCCTCTACTAAGATAAGAAATCCTAGGTACATCGCCTCTCTCTTCACAAAACTACACTTCTTCATTGAATTGATCAACAACTTCTCCTCTCTTAGCTTCTTAAAAACTTCTCTGACATGCATCAAATGCTCCTCCAATGTCTTGCTAAAAATTAAAATGTCATCCAAATAAAAAATGACAAATTTACCCAAAAAACTCTTTCAATAGCTCGTTCATGAGCCACATGAATGTGCTCGATACATTGGTTAGCCCAAAAGGCATGACTAACCATTCATACAAACCCTCTTTGGCCTTGAAGGATTTCTTTCATTCATCTCCTTCTCTAATCCGGATATGGTGATAACCACTCTTCAGATCTATCTTTGTGAAGTACTCAGCTCTACTCAAAAAATACATGATGTCATCCATCCTCGACAAGGGGAATCTATACTTGATGGTGATCTTGTTGATGGATCTAGAATTTGTACACATCTGCCATTCCCCATCATTCTTTGGTGCTAGTACTACAAGTACTACACATAGACTCAAACTCTCTCTAATCAATCCCTTTCACAACAACTCTTGCACTTATCTGTTCAACTCTTCACTCTCTATTGAATTCATGCAATGAGCTGCCTTATTCGGAAAACTAGTTCTAGGAATTAGGTCCATCTGGTGGCTAATCTTCCTTACTAGAGGTAAACCTTTAGGTACATTATCAAAAACAATATCTTGAAACTCATTCAACAAATTTGAAACCTCTACAAGTACCTCATTAGTATCTTCTTTATCAACTCTATGAATCAATGCAAAAAACATATGCTCATATCTCATACCTTCTAGGAACTTTCTTCCATCAACTAAGCAAATCCTTGCATTGTTGCATACCTTTTATTCTACCTCCTTCATGGGTTTCAACTTATGACGAATGCCATCCTTTTTCAAGGAATAGGCGTTAGCATGTCCATCATGCACTGCTCACCAATCAAACTACCATGGTCTGCCTAACATGTGACAAACATCCATGGGTGTGATAGCACACAAAACCTCATCTTGATAGTTACCAATATTAAACTTTACCAAACATTGTTCATTGACAAATTCCCTATGGTCCTTTTGCAACCATGCGATCCATTATGGTTTTTGATGCCTTCTCCTCTCCAACTGTAATTTAGTAACCATTTCCTCTAAAACAATATTATCAGTGCTACCTCCATCAATTATAACATTACAAACTTTACCTTCAAACTTGCATCAAGTGCATAACAGGTTATTTCTTTGATATGGTTCCTTCTCCTCATTCAACAAGGCTCTTCTGACAAGGACATCTCCTCTTTCAAATTATTTAGAATGTGAATACTGAGAATCTTCATCTACATGGGCAACTCAGGCATTACCTTCAGGTCTTCTATTTTTCCTCCCTTGATGTTGAGGACACTCGTAGGCTCTATGTCCTTCTCCACATTGAAAACAGGTTCCACGGAAGCTTCCTCTTCTCAATCCTCATCCAAATATTCCTCTTCCTCTTTGGTCTCCATTATTTTGATCTCAAGGATAGTAGGTATTATCTCCTTGTTGGTTTTGACTGCTACTATATCCTTTATTATTATTTTGATCTTCACTTCGACCTCCATATGACTGTCCACTAGTCTTTCCACCTCGACCTCTATGATTTCTCTCGAACCTTCTATTCATCTTCTCTTCCACCTTCAAGGCAAACTAATATGCATCTTCAATCATGTTCATCCTCACTAAACTCAACTCTTCTTGAATACTCAGCTTCAACCCATTTATGTAATGGGAAACTTTCTCCTTGTTGACCTTAGAATGGCCTATTCTAATCAGGACTCAGTAGAATTATTTTGTATACTCCTTAACATATTTTATCGCTTGTTTCAACCCTTGTATCTTCTTCAACAAATCTAGCTCATAGTCCACAGGAATGAACTGTCTCTTCAATCTTTCCACCATCCAATCACATCTCGTTATTTTCTCTTTCATCTTTTGTTTCTCTCTAGCTAGACTTCTTTCCACCATATGCTAGCATGGCATTTCAATTTGGCCTTTGCAAATTTGACCCTCTCTGGATCTTCTATTTCCTCATACTCAAAATACTCTTCCATGTCATTGACCCAATCGATCAACTCCATTGGATTCAGGTTTCTAGAAAAATTATAAACTTCTATCTTTGGCCTCTTTCCAATCTTGGAAATGGCCCTAATCATTGTAACTTGTCCAGGATCCATTGCATCACATTTTCTTCTTCTTCAAATGGCTCTTCATTTTCAGCCTCATCTTCACTTTCATCTCTTCTTCTGACATTAGCTCCTCTACACAACTCCTCTTGCAGTTCTTGAACTTGTCTCTTGAGGGCTCTAAAACCCTCTTCTGTTACCCCAACATTTCTTCCACCACAGTTTCTTTGTGGAAGCATATTTTCTCATAGACCCCACAACAACAAGTCCTAGTGTAAACTGCCTCATGTTCGGTGATATGTCTACACACTCAAGAACTCTTGTTCTGATATCATTTGATGAAGGGCACTTCTCTTACAATCTGAAACTCACAACAACAATAGAGATATGTCCAAAAAAATGCAAGAAGGAAGCAAATATTTTCTATTATCACTGAAATGAAAATGAAATTACAACATTACAATTGTCATCACATGGGCTTTCTAATTACATAAATCTGCAAATCTGCAAATCAGAGCCACCATCTATGCTACTCTTCCCTCCTTACTGTAACCCCCATTCACATCCTTTATTTGGAAGGTGTAACCACCATAGAATTTTCTAGAAAGTGTAACTTCTTGAAGAAGATATTTCAAAATTTAATCAATTTTGGTAGTACAACTTTGTGAGGCCATAAATTTTGATCTAACTTTTGGATTTTCAACTATAACACATTTTCAGAAAGCTCTCGAGAAGGCACATCCCTGGGGTAATCTACTTTTGTTTTTTGCCAATTTCTAGGCCCATTCAGAGCCTCTAAGTGCTTCAAAATTGACTTTGAATATTTTAATAAGATTTTTGAAAATTGAAATTTTAATATCTCCCAAATGACATATGATATTGAAGTGATTTCTTCACCATTGGCTTCAATTTACCATTTTGGAGGTTTGTGTACAAGATTTCATGCCCAACTGTGCATAAATGCAAACTTGATAAAAATAGTAACCTTGCCTTGAATTTAGCCCTTATTGAAAAGAAACAACATTTTTTTGGTGATGCAAGATTGCTCTTACACCCTGGATGCTCCTGCATCATAAAATAAATATTTTTACTATTAAAATTTATAAGGGTTAAGATGAGATCTATATTTAATGTTAAAATGAGGTGAAATGTTGTCTATCTCCATACACAATTTTTTTTAATGTGCATCAATATTTTAATATATTACTTGTAAATGTAGACTCCAACAAATTAAAACAAGTGATTCTAAAATTATTGAAACCCAATATTTAAAATGTAAAAAAATAAGAACAAAGAATATGAAATCCAAATTAAATACATTAATGTAATCAAATAATTGAATTGGTGAAGTCCATAAATAGGAATAAAGGAAACATATAGTAAACATTCAAGATGATAATATGGGACAATTTTTAAGGGACCTTGGACCAAAATAAATCTAGACTAATGGAAGGGTGGTTTATTGTAAATATACTAAAAAATATGTATTAGTATAAATAAATCATTCTATTTTGATGGGTTCTAACAATCTAAAGCATGAGAGTAAGTGCTAAGATAGGGTGATTTGAGAAAGGTGGTCCATGAAGAGTTCAAGAGAGTGAGAATTCCTCAAGGCCAAAGAAATAAACCATGTGTGTGGATTTGATGGTGGAAGAGTTAGTGACAAAAATGGAGGCCATTAAGAAGCTCATGGAGGTAAGGAGGATGATAGAAGTCATCTATAGTTGAAGAAATAAAAAAATAAAGGGTGGGTGGTGAGGGTAAGGTGCCTCACCAATGGACTGTAGCAAACCTTTCTATTCCTAGTAGAAAAAATAAATAAAGGGAGTGTTAAGAGTTTGGTTGTGTGAATGAGTAATTGAATGTGAAGAGACTTAGACTCCTAACAAGAGTACAATAAAAAAAAATGGTGTATTGGATGTATTATGTATGATAAGTGAGGAAAAAGGAATGGAAATAGAAGGAAGCCAAGTAGTTTGAGATGTTGAGACCTTACAAGAAAGAAGGGGTGGGCAAGAGAGTTTTGTAGTTTTTTTTATGTTTTGATTTAGAAAAAAGGTGTTTCCTAAGACCAACCTTAATTCTAAGTACAACAAAGAAGGAAAAGATAGAAAATGAGTGTTTTTGTGTAACTTGGTAAGGAAGAAGGCTTGTTGTGTCTAAATGCCAATTTCACCAAATTATAGAGTTAAAAAAAAAGATATTTCACTATATGTATTTGTGTATTCTACTTTTAATCACCATGTAACTTTTCTTTTCTCATTTAAAATATACAATATAATAATAATTATATTTTTTAATAATATATTTTAAATAATGAGAAAATTATGGAGTGGAGGATAATATTGTCCTCATTTTAGATAAAAGAACAACATATGAATAGGCAAAAAAGAAACATGTATAATTCAATGGTTGGAGAAGATGGAATAAGAGAGGATAGTTACAGGTTTTGTATTGTCAAGTTCAAATTCTATGTGTTGTGTTTTAATTTAATATTGTTAGAATTGCTAGGGCTTATGGTCATGTCCCTTTTGGTTGGGTCATATCTACATGTTCAAAGTTTTGTCTAAAGTTGCATATGTCGCTTTCTAGTATGGTCATAGTTATGTCCAAACCATGTGTTGACATCATGTCCACATGGTTGTGTCTACAAATTTGGGGATTCAAACTTGCAACATGTAAAATTTTGTAGGGAAAGAGACACATATTGGCTATTTAAAGAATCTACATTTTTTAGATCCTTGGGTTGATTTTATAATAAAAGTCAATATGCATGTGGTGTGTGAAAACTCTAGGTGCTTGAGAAGATAGGTGTGTGTAGTAATGGAGGTATGATAATGATAGTCTAATGTAGGTCTACTAGCTACTCCTAAGTGTCCATGATGTCATAGTGTTCAATGTGTCATTCATGTTTGTTCCTAGATGCTTGGTTGTGCTTAATTGATGTTCATTTCCATGAAAATCTATTTTATAAATTAATTCTACTTTTTTTTTTCACTATTAGAGGTGAGATAAGGTTTGTGAGAGGTAAGAAGGTAAGTATTTTGGGTTAAGAAAAAATAGACTTTGACTTTGGAGTATGCCACTACACGTGATCCTTTTCAAAGGATAGGAGCATAATACAATAGTCTTCAAAATAGGTAAAAAATCAAGAATCGGTGTAAGAAATTGTTTGGAAGAGATGTGAGATAAAATTGGATTGAGAACATAAGTTCAAAGTAAGTTGTTTTGTTTCCGTTTCTATTCAGCCTAGGTATCTTTGTTGGGTCTTCTTTCTTAAAGACAGTTCTGCTGTAACTTTATTATAGTTATCCTCTAATTTAACTGATTCTTCCCGTTTTCTCTAAAAAGACTGAGACCCTTTCAAAACTTCTTTTTCTCATTTTCTCTAAAAAGATTGGGACCCTTTCAAAACTCTTTTTCTAGTTTTCTCTAAAAAGACTGGGACCCTTTCAAAACCTCTTTTTACTTTTGACAAAAAAACCATAAATTGCATTCACAAACAAAACTACTAAAACACCTAAAAACCATAAGATAAATGTACAAACTATGCACTTTTCATCTTTACCGGATACTCCAATACTTACAAAATAAGATGTTTTGCTGCTATTTTTATTGGGTCTAGGTAACTTTGTTGGCTTTTCTTTCTTAAAGGTAGTTCTGCTGTAATTTTATTATAATTACACTAAATCTTCTCTTTTTCTCAACAAAAAAAAAAAAAAAACCCCTTTCAAAATCTCTTTTACTTTTGACAAAAAAATCATAAATTATAATTACAAACAAAACTATTAAAACACCCAGGAACCATAAGACAGAAGTACAAACTATGCACTTTTCATCTTTACAATATCTAATTCAGATTTTCCTCCCAGTAGCATCCAGAAGTCCAACAAATATTCAGAGACATGACCATTAGTTAGTAAAGGTGTATAGAAGATTAGGAGCCTAAAAAGGATCAAATATCTGGGCGTTGGGAGATGAAAAGAATAAATTAGTTGAGAGTGGCCTGAGCACTGAGCAGTAATGTGAAGAATTGACTGTGATGGGATTCTGATTGGCATGCGCAATCTAATCACCTTTTCTCCCACTTTTTGCACTAACCATTTCCATTTTCATTCTTTATATGTGGTGATAGGCTGGTGCTGCCAACTTTGCCTGCACTATCCACCTTTTCCCCCCCTCGTCTTTGTCCACCAACAATCTCTGTACTTTATTTTTCTCCACAAACTTATTGATTGCAAAACGACACCTGAAAAACTATGGTGACCCACTTGACAACACTAAAACTCACATTTTTATTCACCGCCATTCTCAACTTTCTCCTTTCTCCGATCTCACTCACCCAGTGGAGGAAACACTGCCAGAATTCCACGTGCTTTACGACTTCAAAGCTTGGAGACGCCCACAACGTAAAATCATGGGAAAGGAAGTCCTACAAGAAATTATAAATACATTGTATAGTACACACACTGTAGAGACTCAATTATTGATGACAGTCGCCCATAGACCAGACAAAAAAATATTGGAGTCTTTCTACAGCACTGGGGATTTAATGGCAAGCACTACAAACAGGAGTCTTTTTTTAATATAAAATCTCATGTAAGCCATTGATATACTTACATAAATAAGCTTTAGAGAATCGTTGGATTTGGAGCTATGCTGGTGATTGTCTTTCTGACAGAGAAAGTTGCTATCCTTTCAAACGTGTATAATAATTGAGTTGTTAGAATAAGATTTGTGGGTGTCTTTATTTTTAAATTCATTTGGTTGAGTACAACTGGTGAGAGTGATGGTATGTTCTTTGATTATGTCATATCAATATTTAAATTTTTGGAGATATGATGTAAGGGATGAGAGCAGATCGTACCCTGGGCGAATTTAACATAACGAATACTTCTATGTCCTTGACTGTTAGTCGAAGAAGTATCAACATAAGGTTGTGCTCCCATATTAGATAGGAGAATGAACTTGTGAATGACATAAAATCTTCTATAAAAGAATTTGTGATTAGGACAACTTTGGGCAGAATGGATATCCCTCGGTCCTTGACTTTTAGCTAAAGAGGTACCAACATAGCCACATGCTCACATATTTGATAGGAAAATGAACTCATGAATGACATGAAGTCTTCCACCAAAAAATTCACAATAGAGGCGACTTTGGCAGAATGGATACCCCTTGGCAGAATGGTTACCCCTCATCCCTTGACTCTTAAGCAAGAAGATATTATCATTGAGTCGTGCTTCTATATCAGCTAATAAAATGAGGTCGTAGATGATATACAATCTTCCATAAAAAAATCATAATTAGGATGACTTGGCAGAATGGATATACCTTAACCATTGACTCTGAAGTGATCATGGTATGTTCCTTGATTACATCATACATATATCAAGATTTAAATTTCCAAAGGTCTCATAGAAGGGATGAGTTCAGATCGTGCTCTAGATGACTTTGGCATAATGGATATCCCTCAGTCCTTGGCTCTTAGTCAAAGAGATATCGACACAAGCTCATGCTCCAAGCGACTTTAACATAATGGATATCACTCACTCCTTCGCTCTTAGTCAAAGAGGTATCAGCATAGGCTCATGCTCTTGTATCAGATAGGAAAATGAACTTGTGAATGACACAAAATCTTCCATAAAAAAATCACAATTAAAATGATTTTGGTGGAATGTATATCCCTTAGCCTTTGACTCTTAGCCGAAGAGGTATCAACATGGAAACATGATCACATATTAGATATGAAAATGAACTCGTGAATGATATAAAATCTTCCATCAAAAAAAATCACAATAATGACGACTTAAGAAAAATGGATACCCCTCAATCCTTGACTTTTAACCAAGAAGATATTATCATAGACTTGTGCTTCCATATCAAATAATAAAATAAACTCGTAGATGATATACAATCTTCCAAAAAAAAATTACAATTATAAAAATAAAATAAATTATTTTAAATAGATAATATTGTGTTGAATATAAACTACAATTTTGTATTTTATTGTGAAAAAAAGTTGCACATCAAGAAATCAACCTATTAAAATAATGTAAACTTAATCAAAGTATATTCAAAAGTAAAACTATGCAATGAAAAGTTGGAGATTGAAGTGAACTATTATTATTATTATAGCGTGGTATCTTGCTAAACTTTTCTTAAAGTTGAAATTAAAAAAAATCTTCTTATTTTAATTTTACCAAACTGAGTCAATACATAATGTATTATGGATGTGTGTGCCACATTCTTTATATGCCTATTAGACTAGGGGAAAAGATGGCCTATGAGTGTTGGGTTGACGATTTATTCAAACATCTTTGAATATAGGATATGTTTTTGATGTTTAGTGTTTGATTATTTTAATTGTTCTTCTTTTATGTCAATATTTATTTATAATTTTGAAACTAAATCTTGTAATGACCTATTCTTTATCTATAATTTGGTTGAAATCAACTTTATTAATCATAGTTTATGGAAGTTATTTTTTTTTATTTTTTTTAGTAGTTGTTTTGGATTAATAAATATTATATATAAGAGTATGGTTGTTTTGGTAATCATATTAAAGTAGATTGAATTTGAAGACTTTTGAAAATTTATATGGATAAGTGTACGGAAATGGGAGATAAAAAGAGTTAAAAGTGATTTTTTTTTTAAATAGTAAAAAATGAACTTTAAGGAGTAATTTAAGATGTTTATATTCTAAATTTAAATATATAGTAAGATCGATAATCACAATGCTCTCAATTTTATTTGTGAAGTATAAAATATTTTTAAAAAACTTAACAGTAGAAGGTTCAAACACTAAGTGCACACAAAAGTGTTTCTATTGTTATCACTTAAATATAACATAGCAGCGACTCTTGCCCTTCATTTTTGGTGACATTAAATATTTTTTTAAATAATTGATGGTACGATAGTCAAAAGTGAGTGATAACAATTGTGTGTGTGTGTGTGTGTGTGTGTGAGAGAGAGAGAGAGAGAGAGAGAGTACTTTAAGTAATTTTTAAAATTGAATTATTCTAAAAAATAATCACAAAGCATGAACATCACCTACCTTCCACAAAAATAATTAAAAATATAATTTTATCAATATATAAAGATTAAAATAATTATATATAATTATTTTCAACTTTTAATGAATGGATATATATACCTAAATTTATTCAAAATACTAAAAATAAATGGTAAGAAATCTCATATATAACTTGAGATTTTGATGTAAAGGTCATGCCAACACCTCTACTCTCAATATTTTGGTCAATGTGATATTCTCTAACCTTATGGTTACATTTGCAATAAATTCAACCATTACATTTTTCTCTCCACCCAATCTATAGAGAATGAATCAAAAACTTGTGTTCTCCAAAGATTTTTTTTTGTATTTTTTTAGTCTTTTATTTTTAGAAGCATATTTACCTCTGATTTGAGAAATAACTAGATTTGAGTCTCCCAACAATCTAAGAAATTTTACTCTATCTTAACAAAAAAGCTTCATAATCTACTACACTATTAGTGCACTCAAACCTTAGTTTAAGAGATTATTTAATGACTCACCTTAGGAGAAATGAGCACAACCCCAACTCCAACACCTTCTTTAGAGAATCCCCATCGAAATGCATTATTTGGACTTTATTTGTGACAATTTATTATTCTATAAGGCTAAATGTACACTCATCCCAATTTTCTACACTATTAACCTCAACCCTAAACTTATGCATATTTGTGTGAATATAACATATAGTCTGGTAAAAATTAGCATGGTCTTCAATAATATCTTGATCCCTTGGCTCCCTATCTAATTTCACATGAGTTTCATTTATTAGGATCATGGAATATGAAGAATCCATTTGGATGGTTTCTCCATCTACATCCAACCATCTTCTTAACAACATGTCATATTTTGGTGGCATATCTACCACTATCACATTCATTTTGTAGTCCTTTTCTAGGTAGGCAACTAATTTGAAGTCAAGACCTTTCATGACCAATAATTTGGACTTCCCTTGAGTCCATACCAAAAAAAATCAAAATGACCTACTTTCTTGTAAACCCATTTAATTGATCACTTTTCAACGCATGATATTCATTGAGACTAGATAGAACCAATCATATAGTTCCTCACAAGTTTATTGTTTATGGAAAGTGTAGCATAGAAAGGGTCCACCTAATATGGACACTTCCTTAATGTGGTTCTAAGATACACCTCAAATCTATATATATTATTTTCTTTGTGGTTGTGTTCATTCATTTTTTCTTATTTATCTAGTTCTTCACTTTGACTTTTGTTGTTGCTTCGTTGTCCTACAAGTGTTCCATAGATCAAAGACATAGCTCTATCTGTATTCTCTACTATCCTCAACATTTCCATTAGTGGAACTAATATTTTAATATGGTTTAGTACATGTGTCATGTCCAATGGAACAAACTTAGGTATTGATGTGTTTTTTGAATGTGTAAATAGTTTTATAGCACCTTGCTTGATCTTCTCCTTCCCAAATGTCACAAATGATTTTTTGGATTAGGACCATTTACTGTTTGGATTTTCTATTTTCAAGTGTAGGATCCTATCATTTTGATTATCATTTTTTATAAAATATATGTCATTAGCATTATTCAATGTATTTGGTTGAGGACCTTGTTCCTTTTACTATTTTTTAATGAAAATTCCTTTAGCATTTTCCATCATATTTTTTAACACACCCGGAGACTGGGAGGGGGGGTGAATCAGTCTACTCAAAAACTTAAGCACTTTCAAAACGTGAACTTTTTAGCACTTTATCAAATCAAAACTCTTAAACAAAATAGTAGTAGAGAAGTATATAGCAGTATAAGGCTTTAACAAGTTTAGCGATCAAAGTTATAGAAATTCTAACTCTAAATAGATCAGAAACAATGATAAAAAGAGACAAGAATGCACATACATAAGATGAAACTAGATTTATGTGGAAAACCCATTGAGGGAAAAACCATGTGGTGAGATTTAACTCACAATATAAAGGATCACTGCCAAAAAGGACTTGTAGACCAAGGTGCACTACCTCAACGCAAGATACAAAGGACTTGTTGAACTGAAGGTAACACAACTTTAGGGGAAAGATAGAAGGACCTAATGAGATTCACTATCTCAAAGTAGGATACAAAGAGTTTATAAAGAATTACAATGTTTGTCAACAATTCACTCTATTGACTAAGGTGTTCAAGAACATCTGATCTTTCTTTCAAACATTTTCATACTTTTTCTATTGGATATTCAATTTATACCACATTCACACTCCCTCACACTTGTTCAAACTTCCATTTATCTTGCATTAAAAAATTTCATGCATTTATATCCACTACAAGACCTTAAAACATCAATTAGGTCAACTAGAAAAGAATACAAACAATGAATTCACTAAGTCAACCACAACAACATATTGTGGTCCTATCCTGAGCATAGAGAGGACCAAAAACAATCTTATTAAATCTTCCAATATAATCCAAAGCAATTCACATGTTGGCACACATCAACCTAAGTCGACAATAGGGAAAAGTGTAGATGAAATGTGAAGCACATAACCAGTCAACCCAAAAACATACTTCTGATTAAATTGACTCAATGTGGTTCTAACCAAGATAGGTCAAGACCCAAAAACATGTTAACACATATTCAATTGTTGGTGCACACCCCCAAGCACATAGTGTAAGCAAAGGAACAAGCCTTGTCAGCCAAATATCTCTAAATAACCTAGAAATCTAACTCAAGACACAATGCAAAACCAAAGAGGTCAATCACCAATGTGTGGATCACATGGGGATGTTCCATGGACATCCAATAACACTTCCAAAAACATCTTCATATTGGCATGCCACTAGCAACCACCGTAAACCAAAAAGGAACAAAATACTTCATCCCAAAAAAACACAATGCTCAATCATGACATATAAAATTAAAAAATCAACTTGTAGACCACTTCAACAAATGAAATTGGAACTAAGATACTACACAGACCTTGAGAAAAAATTCACCAAGCCATAGGAGAACAGACATCAATGCAAAGAAATGTTGAGTATTTTCTAGACCAGCCCAAACAACCAACAACATTACCAACCTTCTACAATTCACAAAAATATCCTCGGAAACACTAGTGACCTGAAAGGATAGGAGTGCAACATCCATAGAACATTGACTTTTTATCCCAAACTGCAAGACCATACCCTCAATATCAGAGGAATGAGGGGAATTGTCCCAAGAAGACTTCAAGAAACTTCCTAAACTAGGAACACTTAACCAACTTACGAAGGCCAGAACTTTCTTTCAGCAACACATAGTGTTACATCAGGAACATCAAGAGAGAGCATAAGACATATTGTAGACCTTCAACAACATCTCTCCATTATCAACAACACTTATAATCCTCATCTTAATATATCATTATGAAATCAAATCTAGTAACAACAACTATACTCAATACTTCTTTGAATATCATCCTGGACAAGGCATGCCATCCAACCATGAACCTCAGCAAACATCAGATAAGGCATGACATCCAACCATGAACTTTGGCAACGCATGACATCCAATCATGAACTTCATCAAGCATATACATACATCAATATTAACCCAACTTAAATGTTATTAGCAATGACAACCAATGTTAAGAAAAAAACACTACAACAATCTCTCACTAAGTACTTGACATCAGGGACATCAAATTCCAACAATCTCCCTTACTTCTCAAGTTCTAACAACAATGTCAACCATAAACAATTCACCAAGTGTTGTCAACAACTTTTGACAATAAGCTCATCAACCACTACCAAATACATAACAATCTTCATCAAGTGTTGACATCAATAACTATCATCAATATCACAATCATATGACAACCAACCATTAGTTTTGGCATCAATGAGAACCACTTCCAACCATCTTTCACAAATATCCTCAAGTGTTGACATCAATGACAACAACTGTCGACAATCTCCCCCTTTGGCATTGATGGCAACACACCTCTTTTCACTCCCCCCCTTTGACATCTAGGGAAAAGGGAAATACACACATGTATATAGAAGGAAACAACATATTCTCCAACTTCAGGATAAAGGAGCAAAGTCCTTCAATGGAACTAGTAGCACAAAACTCCCCCTTTGGCCAATAGCACTTCATCTCAATACTTGCACAATATTTGCACATCTTCTTCAAAAATTATACCAGATCCCCCTAAGAAGCGTATTCTCTCTTTTCTCCCCCTTTTATGTACATACATTCCTTCTTGAAGTAGCTAACAAAATCCCCTTGTTAGAAATAGCCATTACCAGCTCTCCCTAAGAGGAAGCCACCATCAGTCTAGGCATATAGATATATTTTGAGTTGCTTCCCTTGGATAGATGCACCATGTATGCATCTTAGTTAGAACAAGGAGGGGAAATAACCCCTAGATTTTGTCAGAGATACTCAAAAGTATCCTTTGAGAGTGCCTTAGTGATGATATTTGCAATCTGATCTTTGGTAGGCACATACTCCATTATGACTTCATGCTTTGTAGCCTTCTCTCTCAAAAAGTGATACCAAATAGAGATGTGTTCATTCCTTAAAAGAATTATCGGATTCTTGGAAATATTAATATCATTGGTATTTTCACACAATATAGGTATAGGCTCATCATAAACCACTTTCATATCCTTCAAGCTCTACTTCATCCAAAGCACCTGAGTGTAGCAAGATGTTGCAACAATATATTCAGCCTCTATTGTGGATAAGGATACTGAGTCTTGCTTTTTACTAAACCAAGAGACCAATCTATCTCCTAGAATGAATGCACTTTCACTTGTACTTCTCTAGTCATCCACACAACTTGCCCAATCAACATCAATATAGGCACTGAGAGAAAAGTTATTGTTCTTTTTATACCACAAGCCATAATATGGAGTTCCCTTCAAATATCTAAATATTTTGTTCACAACTTTTTCATTAGATTGCTTAGGATTGGCTTAAAATATAGCAACCAATCATCAATATTGAAACACACTGAGACATGTAGAACCTCCATATAGGCTCATATAGTTGAACTTGTATATACACAATCTGGCACAAGTACCCAAACATATATTTTGAAGATTAGATTGGCATCTGGAACTATTTGTAGCACACTGCCATTTGAAACTGTACTTGTGGACCCCTAAAACATATGATACAACAAAGTAGCATGTATTTAACATGGTTGAATTTTTCCACAAGAGTATATGGACAAGACATTCTTTCCTAAGGAATGCAGGGCATTCCAACAATCCTTCAACCTTACTTTATTTTTCCAAAGCACAAACAAAACATTTGTTACTTATTGCTTTTACTATAGAATTTTTAAAGATATGAAAACTTGGATATAAAACCTTCACACATTGATTAACTCATCTTTTGAACCGCAAGATCAAATCTTACACTACGAAGGAAAGTGGACCAAAATATACCATGATTCAATCTTAGGATATATATATAGTGAATGCCTTGGAAAACTTCTAAAACTTGTCTTTCTAAATCTTATCTTTATGTGTGGTACACCAACTTGGAATGATAATAATCAAAACATGTGTACCAACCTTTGTGATGTAGAGCAAGGAGGAAAACTTCAAACAATCACAATTGAATTAGATTCAATCAATCTTTGAATCACAAAAACCTCAATTTGGTATCCTACTCACCATTCACTCTTATTTCCTTGTAGTACTCCAAATGATGGTTTCTGACCATATCTTCCAAAACCAACCTCAAACCCACTTCTCAAATAGCATTCCAGATACCCATTTTCCTCTACTTTAGCATATCATATTTGGGCATGCCCTTGTTTTGGAACATCAACCCCTAAAAAGGATTGCTACGCTAAAGATGACCACAATTAGCCCTCTTTTCCAAAGCAACACCTAACCAAAAACTCTACTAACCACAAATATCTATTGCAAGATCACTAATATGTTACAAATAGTCAAAAACAACAAATTTTCTCAAGAGGAATGCACACAAAGTCATCTAACCACAAAACCCTTATTTAGATTAGTTTCAATGGGGTTTATTGAAACTAAACACTCTTAGCCTCAAACCACTTTGCAAACGCCTCAAACACATTACTATGGGTCTGCACATGTTGAATAAACCAACTCCCATCCTTTACCAATACCCCTTTCATCAAACTCCTATTCTTAGCCACCATTTTTTGCTCAAAAATTGGCTGAAAACCACTACGGTATCATTCCAAATGCAACAACCTTCCTTCCCTACCCATACAAAACACACAAACACAACAACCTATACCTAGCATTCCATTCCACCAAGTAATCATATGATTCACTGGGTGGAATGGCTTAAATTTCCATTTTACACTCTCAAAACCTCAAATTCTGAGTTTACAAACTACCTACAGTAAAATGGCAATAAAAACTTTATTTATTTATGAAATCAAATCACAAAAAATCCAAAACATTCTTAGTTCATGCCTCCACAAGAACCAATGCAGTTTAGAACCAAAACAATTAGTACAAAACCGTATTGTATCCTGTAGCAGCAAATTTGGATGAGAACACAAAAATTTCAATGAAAATAGGGATTCTTATTATTTAAACTTCACATCCAACTCTCCAACATTGACTCGAGCCTTTCTCAAGCATATTTAAACTACACACACCAAAAACTAACCAACTCAACCGACCCAAACTATCATTTGAACTTCTTGACCATTGGTCTTCCCTTTTTTTGCATTTTTGCAACTTTGCATATGGCAACTTTTGAAATATTGACAACTCTTGTGACATGAACCTTATATGACAAAAACTACATAGAGAATGGTCCATTATGACCTTATTTCACCAAATAAGACTCTACATACCAAAATTCAACCTAAACCCAAGTTTAAGACCTTATTTACATGACTTGACATGGTGCCCCTACACCATACACCCGGACTGAAAAGAACTCAAGTCCCTTAAGGACTGTATTACATCAAAAACATCCTTCCTCTTATCATTCAATGATCTCCAAGTTGTACCTCCATTTGGTGACCCCTTCTAATGAGTCAAGAATTTAAAACATGCATTGTCGCTTATTGTAGTGAGCTTTGTGCCACCTAGAAATTGCTCCACCTTCACAAGCTGACTTGTTGTATTCCCTCTTACCTTTCCCTCATCAAAAATTGATGCTAAATTTTCTTTCATACCTGTACCATCCTTGTCTTGAACTATCCTCTTCTTAACTCTTGAAGCATACTTGAACTCACTCATTTTACCTTTCCATTCACCTTGATCCATTCCATATTTTTCCTTTATTTCTTTCACCAGATTCTCTGCCCTTAGAATCTCTATATTGTCAGGTTCATAAACCTCTATCTTGACAGAATTTAACTACCCACTAGCCTCTTTTGAAACCAAAGAGCAAAGAATTGTTCCTACCATGATCTTATTATGCCATTCTAACCAATCTTGCATTTCCATATTCAATTCATCCTTGACCTTCTCCATATTAGGTTTTGACACCAAACCATCATCTTTTCCCATCAAAATTAGATTACCCTTTACCTCTGCCATCTTGGTACCTTCAAGCCTTGGAGTGGCTGCAACCTCCATCTTCTTTTCTTCCTTTATTTTCACAAATTCTTTCTCACCCAACATTATCACCTTTGTTGCCTTAATTTTCTCGTTAACATCTTCTAATAATTGAGTCAAAGTGAAAGTGTTTCCATCCTTTTCAATCTAATAAGTATTGTTTCTACCATCATAAATTGCATGCCTATCAAACTGCCATGGTCTTCCAAGTAACAAATGGAAACAATCCATAGGCAACACATCACAAATTATCCTATCCTTGTATCCACCTATACTAAATTCAACCCAAGTTTGTTCATTCACCAAAATACATTGATTTGCATTCAACCAAGACACTTCATAAGGTGTTTCATGAGGTACCCTTTCTAACTGCAGTTTATCAACCATTTCATTTGACACCATGTTATCAGTACTTCCAGAGTCTATTACTACTTTACATACCTTTCCTTTGCACTTGCAAGTGGTCTTGAAAAGTGTTCTCCTTTTTGTTGATTCTTTCTCCTTGGATGCTTTAAGTAGTGTTCTTCTCACCATCAAGGATTCTCCCACTTCTAGAGCAGCAAGCTGATTAGAAAAGTTTACACTTTCACAATCTTCCTATTGCACCAACTGAACTCTCTTATCACCACCACTTGAAGTAGAAGCTAGTTTATCTAGATACTTCCATGCTTGATGGCCAAATTTATTGCAATGATAACATCTTCCTGAGAATGAGCTTGAACTTCTACCTCCACCAAATCTTCCTCTAAAGCCTCTAAAACCACCTCTTTGATCAACAACTTGGTCTTTTCTTTTACTTACATCTTCTTGGTCTTCATAGGACTATCTTGTACCTCTTCCTCTACTAGTGTTTCCTCTACCTCGTCCTTGTCTTTCTTTCCTTCTTTTTAGTTTTTCCTCTGCCCTAGTAGCCAACTAAAAATATTCCTCAACTATCCTAGGCATAGCCAAACTCAATTCATCTTGAATTTGAAATCTTAGCCCACACATATACCTTGCTATCTTTTCATTCTCATCTTCAACATGACTAGATCTAATGCTCAACATGTGAAATTATTCAATGTAATCCATGACATCCTTATCCTTCTGCTTTAAACTTTGCAACCTCTTGAAAGTTTGTATTGCATGATCACTTGGAAAGAATTGGCTCTTGATCTTTGACACCATCCTATCCCATGAATTTATTTTTGTTTATCCCTTTTTCACTCTTTCCTCTTGTAGATAATTCCACCATGTCAGAGCAGGACCTTTCAACTTAGTCTTAGAAAACTTTACCTTTCATTCTTTAGCAACCTCCTTATACTCAAAATAATTATCCAGTGCATCTATCCAATCCAATTTCTCTTTTGCATCCAACTTTCCACTATACATTGGCACATCTATTTTCTCACCAAAAGCACCTCCTCTAATAGCCTTGAGCATTTTTACCATCGTTATCTCATCAAGGTCGAACTCATCATCTTGGACTCTACCTAAAGGGTTTTCATCCTCACCCTCTTCCTCTTCCTCTTGATCACTTTCCTCTTCAGTGGCCTTTCCTCTTCTCTGTTTTGTCTCTAATGTTGCAAATCTAGCTAAGATTGTTTCTTGTGATTCCTTTAACTTAATATCTCTTGCAAGTACTACACTCCCTTTAGGAGGCATCTTGTCCTTCAACTTTCAACCTTTCTCTTCTTCAATCTTCCTCTTATTGATTGCAAAATGACACCCAAAAAACTATGGTGACCCACTTGACAACACTAAAAATCACATTTTTATTCACCCCCATTCTCAACTTTCTCCTTTCTCCAATCTCACTCACCCAGTGGAGGAAACATTTCCAAAATTCCATGTGCTTTACGACTTCAAATATTGGAGACACCCACAACGTAAAATCATGGGAAAGCAAGTCCTACCACAAATAAATATATTGTATAGTACACACACTGTAGAGACTCAATTATTGATGACAGTCGTCCATAAACCAGACAAAAAGAAATTGGAGTCTTAGGGATTTAATGTCAAGAACTACAAACATCAGTCTTTGTTTTATATAAAATCTCATGTAATTCATTGATATACTTAAATAAATAAGCTTTAAAGAATCCTTGCATTTGGAGCTTTGCCTGTGATTGTCTTTCTGACAGAGAAAGTTGCTATCCTTTGAAACACGTATAATAATTGAGTTCATAGAATAAGATTTGTGGGTGTCTTTATTTTTAAATTCATTTGGTTGAGTACAACTGGGGAGGTTGATGGTATGTTCTTTGATTATGTCATATCAATATCTAAATTTCTGGAGATATGATGTAAGGGATGAAAGCAGATCGTACACTGGATGAATTTAACATAGTGAATACTTCTCGGTCCTTGACTGTTAGTCGAAGAAGTATCAACATAAGGTTGTGCTCCCATATTAGATAGGATAATGAACTTGTGAATGACATAAAATCTTCTATAAAATAATTCATGATTAGGACAACTTTGAGCAGAATGGATATCCCTCAGCCCTTGACTTTTAGCCAAAGAGGTACCAACATAGCCACATGCTCACATATTTGATAGGAAAATGAACTCATTAATGACATGAAATCTTCCACCAAAACATTCACAATAGAAGCAACTTTGGCAGAATGGATACCCCTTTGGCAGAATGGATACCCCTCGGCCCTTGAATCTTAAGCAAGAAGATATTATCATTGATTCATGCTTCTATATCAACTAATAAAAGGAGCTCGTAGATGATATACAATCTTCCATAAAAAAATCATAATTAGGATGACTTGGCAGAATGGATATACCTCAACCCTTGACTCTTAACTAAAGTGGTGATGGTATGTTCCTTGATTACATCATACATAAATCAAGATTTAAATTTTCAAATATATGATATAAGGGATGAGTTCAGATCGTGCTCTAGATGACTTTGGCATAATGGATATCCTTCAGTCCTTGGCTCTTAGTCAAAGAGGTATCGACACAAGCTCGTGCTCCAAGTGACTTTAACATAATGGATATCCCTCACTCCTTCACTCTTAGTCAAAGAGGTATCAACATAGGCTCATGCTCTTGTATCAGATAGGAAAATGAACTCATGAATGACAAAATCTTCCATAAAAAAAACATAATTAAAATGATTTTGGTGGAATGTATATCACGTAGCCTTTGACTCTTAGCTGAAGAGGTATCAACATGGAAACATGATCACATATTAGATATGAAAATGAACTCGTGAATGACATAAAATCTTCCATCAAAAAAATCACAATAAAGACGACTTAAGAAAAATGGATACCCCTCAATCCTTGACTTTTAACCAAAAATATATTATTATAGACTTGTGCTTCCATATCAAATAATAAAATAAACTCATAGATGATATACAATCTTCCAAAAAAAATTCACAATTAAAATTTCAATTATAAAAATAAAATAAATTATTTTAAATGGATAATATTGTGTTGAATATAAACTACAATTTGTATTTTATAGTGAAAAGAAGTTGCACATCAAGAAATCAACCTATTAAAATAATGTAAACTTAATCAAAGTATATTCAAAAGTAAAACTATGCAATGAAAAGTTGGAGATTGAAGTGAACTATTATTATTATTATAGCATGGTAAATCTTGCTAAACTTTTCTTAAAGTTGAAATTAAAAAAAATCTTCTTATTTTAATTTTACCAAACTGAGTCAATACATAATGTATTATGGATGTGTGTGCCACATTCTTTATATGCCTATTAGACTAGGGGAAAAGATGGCCTATGAGTGTTGGGTTGACGATTTATTCAAACAGCTTTGAATATAGGATATGTTTTTGATGTTTAGTGTTTGATTATTTTAATTGTTCTTCTTTTATGTCAATATTTATTTATAATTTTGAAACTAAATCTTGTAATGACCTATTCTTTATCTATAATTCGGTTGAAATCAACTTTATTAATCATAGTTTATGGAAGTTATTAATTTATTTTATTTTTTTAGTAATTGTTTTGGATTAATAAATATTATATATAAGAGTATGGTTGTTTTGGTAATCATATTAAAGTAGATTGAATTTGAAGACTTTTGAAAATTTATACGGATAAGTGTACGGAAATGGGAGATAAAAAAAAGTTAAAAGTGACTTTTTTTTTAAATAGTAAAAATTGAATTTTAAGGAGTAATTTAAGATGTTTATATTCCAAATTTAAATAGATAGTAAGATCGATAATCACAATGTTCTCAATTTTATTTGTGAAGTATAAAATCTTTAAAAAAACACTTAACATTAGAAGGTTCAAACACTAAATGCACACAAAAGTGTTTCTATTGTTATCACTTAAATATAACATAGCAGCTACTCTTGCCCTTCATTTTTTGTGACATTAAATATGTTTAAAAATAATTGATGGAAAGATAGTCAAAAGTGAGTGATAACAATTGTGTGTGTGTGTGAAAGAGAGAGAGAGAGAAAGAATACTTTAAGTAATTTTTAAAATTGAATTATTCTAAAAAATGATTGCAAAGCATGAACATCGCATACCTTCCACAAAAATAATTAAAAATATAATTTTATCAATATATAAAGATTAAAATAATTATATATAATTATTTTCAACTTTTAATGAATGGATATATATACCTAAATTTATTCAAAATACTAAAAATAAATGGTAAGAAATCTCATATATAACTTGAGATTTTGATGTAAAGGTCATGTCAGCACCTCTACTCTCAATATTTTGGTCAATGTGATATCCTCTAACCTTATGGTTACATTTGCAATAAATTCAACCATTACATTTTTCTCTCTCCACCCAATCTATGGAGAATGAATCAAAAACTTGTGTTCTCCAAAGAATTGTTTTTTGTATTTTTTTAGTTTTTTATTTTTAGAAGCATATTTTCCTCTCATTTGAGAAATAACTAGATTTGAGTCTCCCAACACTAAGAAATTTTACACTATCCTAACGAAAAAGCTTCATAATCTACTACAGTATTAGTGCACTCAAACCTTAGTTTAAGATATTATTTAATGACTCACCTTAGGAGAAATGAGCACAACCCCAACTCCAACACCTTCTTTAGAGAATCCCCTTCGAAATGCATTATTTGGACTTTATTTGTGACAGTTTCTTATTCTATAAGGCTAAATGTACACTCATCCCAATTTTCTACACTATTAACCCCAGCCCTAAACATATCCATAGTTGTGTGAATATAACATATAGTCTGGTAAAAATTAGCATGATCTTCAATAATATCTTGATCCCTTGGCTCCCTATCTAATTTCACATGAGTTTCATTTATTAGGATCGTGGAATATGAAGAATCCATTTGGATGGTTTCTCCATCTACATCCAACCATCTTCTTAACAACAACATGTCATATTTTGGTGGCATATCTACCACTATCACATTCATTTTGTAGTCCTTTTCTAGGTAGGAAGCTAATTTGAAGTCAAGACCTTTCATGACCAATAATTTGGACTTCCCTTGAGTCCATACCAAAAAAAATCAAAATGGCCTACTTTCTTGTAAACCCATTTAATTGATCACTTTTCAATGCATGATATTCAATGAGACTAGATAGAACCAATCATATAGTTCCTCACAAGTTTATTGTTTATGGAAAGTGTAGCATAGAAAGGGTCCACCTAATATGGACACTTGCTTAATGTGGGTCTAAGATACACCTCAAATCTATATGTATTGTTTTCTTTGTTGTTGTGTTCATTCATTTTTTCTTATTTATCTAGTTCTTCACTATTCAACTTTTGTTGTTGCTTTGTTGTCCTGCAAGTGTTCCATAGATCAAAGACATAGCTCTATTTGTATTCTCTACTATCCTCAACATTTCCATCATTGGAACTAACAGTTTAATTTGGTTTAGTACATGTGTCATGTCCAATGGGACAAACTTAGGTCATGTTTTTTCTAAATGTATAAATATTTTTATAGCACCTTGCTTGATCTTCTCCTTCCCAGGTGTCACAAATGATTTTGTGGATTAGGACCATTTATTGTTTGAATTTTCTATTTTCACTTGTAGGATCCTATCATTTTTTTATAAAATATCTTTCATTAGCATTATTTAATGTATTTGGTTAAGGACCTTTTTCCTTCTACTATTTTTTGATGAAAATTCCTTTAGCAATTTCCATCATATTGTTGAAAACACCCGAAGACTGAGAGGGGGGTGAATCGGTCTACTCAAAAACTTAAACCCTTTTAGAACTTGAACTTTTCAGCACTTAACTAAATCAAAACTCTTAAACAAAATAGTAGTAGAGAAGGCTATAGTAGTATAAGGCTTTAGCAAATTTAGCTATCAAAATTATAGAAACTTTAACTCTAAATAGATCATAAACAAAGATAAAAAGAGACAAGAATTCACATACATAATATGACACTAGATTTATGTGGAAAACCTACTGAGGGAAAAACCATGTGGTGAGAGTTAACTCACAATATAAAGGCTCACTCCCAAAAAGGACTTGCAAACCAAGGTGCACTACCTCAACGCAATATACAAAGGACTTGTTGAAGTGAAGCTAACACAAGTTCAAGGGAAAGATACAAGGACCTAATGAGAATCACTATCTCAAAGTAGGATACAAAGAGTTTATAAAGAATTACAATGTTTGTCAACAATTCACTCCGTTGACTAAGGTGTTCAAGAACATCTGATCTTTCTTTCAAACATTTTCATACATTTTTCTACTGGATATTCAATGTATTCCACATTCACACTCCCTCACACTTGTTCAAACTTCCATATATCTTGCAGTAAAAATGTTCATGCATTTATATCCACTACAAGATCTTAAAACATCAATTAGGTTAGCTAGAAAAGAATACAAATAATGAATTCACCAAGTCGACCACAACAACATATTGTGGTCCTCTCCTGAGCATAGAGAGGACCAAAAACAATATTATTACATCTTTCAATATAATCCAAAGTAATTCACATGTTGGAACACATCAACCTAAGTCGGCAATAGGGAAACATGTAGATGAAATGTGAAGCACATAACCAATCAGCCCAAAAACATACTTCTAATTGAATTGACTCAATGTGGATCTAACCAAGATAGGTCAAGACACAAAAACATGTTAACACATCTTCAATTGTTGGCGCACACCCCAAAGCACATAGTGCAAGAAAAGGAATCAGCCCTGTCGGCCAAATATCTCTAAATAACCTAGAAAGCCAACTCAAGACACAATGTAAAACCAAAGAGGCCAATCAACAATGTGTGGATCACATGGGGATGTTCCATGAAAATCCAATAACACTTCCAAAAACATCTTCATATTGGCATGCCACTAGAAACCACCGTAAACCAAGAAGGAACAAAATAATTCATCCCAAAAACACAAAATGCTCAATCATGAGATATAAAATTAAAAAATCAACTTGCAGACCACTTCAACAAATGAAATTGGAACTGAGATACTACACAAACCTTGAGAAAACATTCACCAAGTCATAGGAGAATAGACATCAATGCATAGAAACGTTGAGTATTTTCTAGACTGGCCCAAACAACCAACAACATTACCAACCTTTTATAATTCACAAAAATCTCCTCGGCAACACTAGTGACCTAAAAGGATAGGACTGCAAAATCCATAGAACATTGACTTTGAATCCCAAACTACAAGACCATACCTTCAATATCAGAGGAATGAGGGGAATTATCCCAAGAAGACTTCAAGAAACTTCCTAAACTAGGAACACTTAACCAACTTACGGAGGCCAGAACTTTCTTTTAGCAACAAATGGCACTACATCAAGAACATCAAGAGAGAGAATAAGACATATTGTAGACCTTCAGCAATATCTCTCCATTATCAACAATACTTCTAATCCTTATCTTAATATATCATTATGCAATCAACTCTACTAATAGAAACTATACTCAATACTTATTTGAATATCATCCTGGACAAGGAATGCCATCCAAGAATGAACCTCACCAAACATCAAATAAGGCATGACATCCAACCATGAACTTCGAAAAGGAGTGACATCCAATCATGAGGTTCAACAAGCATATCCATACATCAATATTAACACAACTTAAATTTTATCAACAATGACAACCAATGTTAAGAAACAAACACTACAACAATCTCTCACCAAGTACTTGACATTAGGAACATCAAATTCCAACAATATCCCTTACTTCTCAAGTTCTAACAATAATGTCACCCACAAACAATTCACCAAGTGTTGTCATCAGCTACTAACAACAAGATCATCAACCACTTCCAAATATATAACAATCTTCATCAAGTGATGACATCAATAACTGTCATCAATATCACAACCAGATGACAACCAACCATCAATTTTGGCATCAATGAGAACAATTGCCAACAATCTTTCACAAATCTCCTCAAGTGTTGACATCAATGACAAAAACTGCCAACAATCTCCCCCTTTGGCATTGATGGAAACACACCTCTTTTCACTCCCCCCCTTTGACATCAAGGGAAAAGGGAAACACACACCTGTATATAGAAGGCAACAACATATTCTCCAACTTCAGGATAAAGGAGCAAAGACCTTCAATGAAACTAGTAGTACAAAACTCCCCCTTTCACCAATAGCACTTTGTCTAAATACTTGCACAATATCTGCACATCTTCTTCAAAAAATCATACCAACTCACCCTAAGAAGCATATTCTCTCTTTTCTCCCCCTTTTATGTACATACATTCCTTCTCGAAGTAGCTAACAGACTCCCCTTGTTAGCAACAAACATTACCAACTCTCCCTGAAAGGAAGCCACCATCAGTCTAGGCATAAAGATATATCTTGAGTTGCTTCCCCTAGATAGATGCACCATATATGCATCTTAGTTAGAACGAGGGGAAATAACCCCTAGCTTTTGTCGAAGATACTCAAAAGTATCCTTTGAGAGTGCCTTAGTGAAGATATTTGCAATTTGATCTTTGGTAGGAACATACTCCATTATGAACCCTTCATGCTCTACAACCTTCTCTCTCAGAAAGTGACACTGGATAGAGATGTGTTCATTCCTTGAAAGCATTACCAGATTCTTGGAAATATTAATAACACTGGTATTTCACATAATATAGGAATGGGCTCATCATAAACCAATTTCATATCCTTCAAGGTCTACTTCATCCAAAGAACCTAAGTGCAACAAGATGTTGCAACAATATATTCAATCTTTCTTGTGGATAATGATACTAAGTATTAATTTTTACTAAACCAAGAGACCAATCTATCTCCCAAAAAGAATGCACTTTCACTTGTACTTCTTTTTTCATCCACACAACTTGACCAATCAGCATCAGTATAGGTACTGAGAGAAAAGTTATTGTTCTTTTTATACCACAAGCTATAATTTGGAGTTCCCTTCAAATATCTAAATATTCTCTTCACGAATTTTTCATGAGATTGCTTAGGATTGGCTTAAAATCTAGCAACCAATCATCAATCTTGAAACACATTGGGACATTTAGAATCTCCACATAGGCTCATATAGTTGAACTTGTATATACATCATCTGGCACAAGTTCCCAAACATATGTTTGGAAGATTAGATTGGAATCTGGAACTATCTGTAGCACACTTCCATTTGAAACTATACTTGCGGACCCCCAAAACATCTAATACAACAAAGTAGCATGTATTTAACATGGTTGAACATGTCCACAAGAGTGTATGGACAATACATTCTTTCTTGAGGAATACAAGGCATTCCAACAAGCCTTCAACCTTTATTTTTCTAGAGCACAAATAGAACATTTGTTACTTATTGCTTTTACTATAGAATTCGTAAAGATATGAAAACTTGGATATAACACCTTCACCTTCACATTTTGATTAACTCATCTTTTGAACCACAAGATAAAATCTTACACTATGAAGGAAAGCGGACCAAAATATACCACGATTCAATCTTAGAATATATATAGTGAGTGCCTTGGAAAACTTCTAAAACTTGTCTTTTTGAATCTTATCTTTATGTGTGGTACACCCTTTGATTTTTCAAGCACTCTCTCATATTTCTAATTTAGTGCCCTTGCTTCATTCAGGTCTTCCAAAGTAGATCAAATTTTTCCTTCAAAACCTATTTCCCAATCATCTAAATTGAAGTCCTAACCTTCAGGTTCCATAGAATCTAGATTTAGATCAGAAGAAAACATATCTTCATGACTCAAGGAGCTAGATTCCTTACATTTTTCAACATTACACTTTCTATTATTACCATTAAAGTCCATAAAGAGAGCTTCATCATTTGAATCATTATCCTTATATTTTGATGAACCATTGCTTTCCTTGGAATAGAGACCCTTTTTAACCTTATCTCTTTTGTTACTATCATCTGATTCTTTATAAGGAAATTTGGATGCAAAATTACCAATTCTTTCACAATTGAAACATTTCAAAGGTAATTTACCTTTGTACTTGGTAGTGCGTTTCTTCAATCTTCTCACAAAGTTTTCTCCAACCTCATTGAGGTCATCATTTTGATCAGTAGCTTCATCTTGAATCTTTTTGTTAGGGGTATGTGTAGGATCATCATGGAAAAAATAGGCCCTTAAGTGGTGATGAAAATTTAAAAAAATAAAAGAGGCAACTTGACGTAAAAATCTGAATAAGTTATCTATATTATTTCAAAAATATGTAAGAATAGAATTTGTAGCAAATTGAATGTAGTTTCTAAACTACTAGGTTTGTTTAAAAAAAAAAATCTATTTGGTGAAAATTTGAAATTTCAATGCAATAGTACTTAAATTTCGGGAAAAAATAAGAAGTAGGTGTCTGTCTGACCTTCCTAACCACAATAAAATGATAATATTTTTTTATAAGATTTTAGATATAAGTAGAGCAATCATGTCCCGATGTGATGCATATTTTTTGTAATTTTTTTCCAAGTAAATAATTAATTATGAATTTTTTATTACAACTTTTAAAAAATATAAAAACTCATATGTCTGACCACCTTAACTTGGTCAAAACATCATGAAATTCAAATTTTTTTTAATCCTATAGTATGTGAAGCATAGAATGTGACGCATGTTTTGGATTCAAAAAATGTGATACTATTTGAAAGCTATAGATGTTTTTCAATCAACCTATGAATCAAGACTTTAGTCGTAATTCTAATAGAAAATGAATAATAATTTTTATTAAATTCAAAGTAAAGCATAATTTATATTGGTGGAAAGTTGAGAATCTCCTTTAGAAACCCTTTTCGTTTCATCAATTTTGGGTAAAAAAAAGTCATCAGCCACATGGACAAAGTCTAGAAAAGCAAGGTAAGTTGTTAAACACGTTTTTTGTGTTGACTTCTTAAGATTGGCGTGTCCTAGCCAAATTCCAAAGCAAGCCCAAGGCTAACCCCTAGGCAATAAGGTTTGTGTCAAAAATATTGGATATCCGATTAAATCGAATATCCAATTCGAATCGGATTTCCAATCTAATTGGATATCCAATATATTTTATATATGATTTTAAAAATTGTAATATAGTTTATAATATATGATTTAAAAAATGTAATATAGTTTTTAATATAGTTTTTAATATATCTAGTTTAGAATATAGTTTAAAAAATGTAATATAGTTTTTAATATATCTAGTTTAGAATATACAATATAGTTTATAATTTAATATATAATATACAATTTATGATAATCTCTTACGAAATTATGTATAATATATAATATATTATATCATTATGTATAATAATTAAATATTATTTCTATATTTTAGTTAAAGTATATATATATATATATATATATATATATTACTATATATATATATATATATATATATATATAAAATATTGAAATGTTATCTCTTTCCTCTCTCTCTCTCTCCCAAGTCTCTCACTCAATCACTCCTATCTCTCTCCCTCTGCCCTTAACCCTCACTCTCTCCCCCCTCTATCTCTCCCTCTATCCACCCCTCTTTCTTCCACTCCACCCTCTATCCCTCTTCCTCTCTCTCTCCAAGTCTCTCCCTCCTACCCCCTCTCCCTCTCAACTAACCCCTACCCTTTACCCTCTCCTCACCCTCCTCTCTCTTCCACTCTCTCTCTCTCTCTCTCTCACTCAATCACTCCATCTCTCTCCCTCTCCCTTAACTCTACCCTCTATCTCTCTCACTCCTCCTCCTTCCTCACTCTCCCTCTGTCTCTCTCCCTCTACCCTTAGACCCTTAGCCTCTCCCCTCTACTCTACCTCTACTCCTCTCTGCGTCTCTCTCTCTATCTCTCCTCTCACCCCCTCCCCTGTCCTCTCCTCTCCATTACCTCTTCTCTCTCTCCGTCTCCACCCCTCCCATTCCATCTCCCCTCTTCCCTCCCTCTCTCTCTCTCTCTCTCTCTCTCTCTCTCTCTCTCTCTCTCTCTCTCTCTCTCTCTATTATCCTCCATCCACCATGTCCTCTCTCCCTAACCCTCTACCCTCTATCTCTCTCCACTCCTCCCTACCTCTCTTTCACTACTCCTCTATCTCTCCCATCTACCCTCTGCCCTCTCTCTCTCAGTCTCCCTCCTACCCCTCTCCATCTCTTAGGTCTCTCTCTCCTCTACCCTCTATCTCTCTCCCCTCTACCCTAAACCCTTAACCCTTAAACCCTTAACCCTTAAACCCTCTACCCTCTACCCTCTCTCTCTCTCAAGTCTCTCCCTCCTACCCCCTCTCCCTATATTAGGTCTCTCTCTCTCACTCACTCCCTATGTCAGGCCTGCCCTTTTTATTCAATAGTAGAAAATAATTTAACTGTATCAAGGGTATATTTATTAAGTGATAATTAAGTAAGTGTATTCAATAATGATTTGGTAGTGATAGTTATTCTTCTCATAATAAAGGATAACGAATTCTAGTTCTTGAAGAATTTATTTTGTTGCACATCTCTCTTTCATATGCATATGTAATCCAATTAGTGGTAGTTAATATGTATAATTACTTATTAAAATAAAACTACTCTTCTTAACCTACCATCTTGTTTACAATAGTGATGTTATGATGGTGAGTGTAAATTTATGATATTTAGTCAATAGATATAATCAATGAAAGGTGTATTTTTACCATTTCATATACCCTCTCATGACTTGACATGTACCATTAAAGGTTACTCACTATTGATCCTATATTGTATTTAATGTTGTAAATGGCATGTGGAAAATGATTAAGTTCATTTTGCTTCAACTGTGTAACTATGATATACTAATGATCGTGATTGAGTGCTCAAGAGAATGTTACCAAGTCCTACTTTTCTTTCAAGAAATAATCTTTGAGAGTTTGTAAGAGGAAGATTGGAGAGTGGACGGTATAGTCAAAACTTTTGGAGGTTTCCTCGAGAACATGAGTATAATTTAAGGCTTAGCATAAGGGAATCAAGAGGGCGGGATCAAGCTTCATATGGATGAGGTAAGTAATAACCTTACCTTGTTTTGGTTCATGAAAATAAAATTATGTTCTTTGTATTTATTTATTCAACTATAATCCAAATCATTGTGATTCAAGATCCCTATTGTGTGAAACCCATAAAACTTCATCATATTTTGGTGGATTATTTTACTTCTAAAATATAAGTTGGCTACCTTGAGTGTTCATGGAATAATTCAACTAATATTAGGAATGCTAATATGGAAGTTGGTTTAGTAGAGGATTAAAAGGATTTAATTGATTGTGTGAGATTATTTCAATGTGATATATTGTAATTAAGTCAAATGAATAGTTTGAAAAGATAAAACATATTTTAATTGAGAAGTAATTATATAAGTGAATACCATTGGAAAGAATAATATGTATTTCACTTAAAACTTACAATATGTTTTAAAATATCTTATGCATCTTAATATTGTGAAAATCATAAAATACAATAAGGTATAAGAAAGTGTTTAATTAAATGCATTAGCTAATTTGATAGATTTCCATGTGAAGTCATTTAAAATAATTGTTAATATACATTTGAAATAAAAATGTTAAGTGAAATGTATTTTGAAATTTTCTAACAAAAAAAATAATATCCTTTCAAATAGCTTGTTGAGTGTGAAATAGAAAATTAATTTCATTTTAGGAAATTTTGGAATGAAAAAAAAAAATGGTTTTATATTTATCAATTATTTTATTTTTCTTGGCACTCGATGAGATCACATCTTCTTAGAGGCATTATGTCGCCAGTACACATGCCTTGTCTTTGCTTCCACATTTTACATACATGTCAAATAGGGGAATATCAGCTTCAACACCTGTCAAAAAAAATAATTCATTTATCTTCATTCTCTAGGTTTCTGGAGGATGGGCACAAAGGGTAGAGGGTTGTTGTGGGGGTGCACATATATTTCTTTGTCTCCCTTTACAAACAATGGGAAGATGATTCCGCAACAATGGAAATCTCCCTATGGAAATAGCTGGATGCACAAGTACGCAGCCTCACACAAATTATGTGTACATATTTTTTTTCTTTCCTCACAACATTATTTATTTTCCCTTTAAATTTCTAATTTTTGCTTTACTATGTTTAAATTTCAGCAATATTTTTTCTAGTATTGTCTTTTGTGGTTTATTTAGCTCATTTTTAAAGTAATTGTCTATATTGCAATCCGTCGGAGGGAGAATTAATGTTTTATTTCCAATATAGTGTAATTTTTAGTAATGCTGACAAGTGTTTTTGTTCTTAAATTTAAAATTTATGCATGATTTAAATTTAACCTCTTTCTTAAATAATTTCCCCAAATGAATTCTGCAAGAATTAGAATTTATGCCAGCGTACTGTGAATTTTAGTAGTGTCTCACTAGACAAGGGTTTTTGTTCTGCCATTTAAAACTTAACAGCCTATAAATAAGGTTTCTACACTAGTTTTAGAGTATGTTTATTAAAATGAAAATTATTGTCAAGATCCTTATAGTGAGCACATTTAGGTTTTTAGCATTATGACATTCCTTATTTACCTTATTTTATTTGGGTTAATTGTGATTTTTCTTATATTGAATATCATTGGTTGTGTATTCAACCAAATTACCTTTACTTGTTCAATATTCACCTTAAGGATATTTGTTGATTTTTATCTTATTTTAACTTTACTACAATCGATCAAGTTGTGTATCATAATGCAATACCAACATTTAAGGATTCCACACATTATCCACGTGATATATTTTCACCATAAGAATATAATATATAATGATATGATAGAGAATTCTAAAATTTAGTAAATATCACGATATCAGTTTTTGCTACAACAACTATTATTATTATTGCTACGACAACTATTATTAATGTTTCTATTGTTATTTCTACTATAGCAGCATGTCTTTCTTTCTTTATACCATCTAACGGTGGTCTGGAACTGTTGTTTTTATTGTTGTAGCAACATATTTTGCTACCTTTGTCTGCCCTAATGGTGGCCTGTTTGGCTCCACTGCTTGATGTTTATGTTTCCTCTCTGATGTAATCTAATTTAATTATTCTTTACCCAGTAAATAAATAAATAAATAAATCTGTATAGAGACCATCAACAATCAACTATAAAATAAAATTAGATATATTAAAAGTTCAAAACTTGACACTAGTAGTGCATGTAAATTGTAGATTAAGGAATTAAGATTGAAATTCAGTGAATTGTGTTATTTTTGTATTTTAAGTAAATTAAAATAAAATAAAACTAGGGCCTTCGCGTTAGTTGAAATTAAATAACATCAAATGCATAAGTGGTAGCAAATAATTTTAACTCAAAAGAAAAAAAAAACTTGTCTTGATCTCAATAGTTTAGTAGCTCCAAAAATTGATTTTTTTTATCTACTTTTCATATATGGTGAGTAGATTGAAGTAGCAACTGTAGGGAGATTGGTTTGGGTTGTCTTTGTTGGGTGTGAAGTCTCATTAACTAATCTATTGTCATCTTCCTCTAAAATTACCAATGCAAACAAAACAATTCCAACATTAAACAAACTTTGTTCCAATGTAACCAAAAATAAATAAAAATCAGGTGTTGCTCCATAATGCTAGCTTAGAAATACGTCCAGAATAAACTTAGCATATGGTTACAAAGTCCATTATATATTGTAATTCTTGTAATGCAAAATGTAGCGTGCTATGTGATTAATAAAAAAGTCTTATCTTGCTTTCTTGTGGACATAGGCACATTGCCGAACCACATTAAATACTTTGTTTTATTTTTGTTGTTGTGTCTCTAATTTTATTGCACAAATAATTATATGATGAACTGTTTATAGTTGTGTATATATATAACAATTGGTATTATAGCCAGGTTAACATCAGAGGGAGATTTCTACATGCACCAGAAGTTGTTATTTAAGAACAAAGTTGCATGCTTCATCAAACTGTGATGTTGTTGAAAGGAAACCAGAGTTGTGGAAAGTTGTTCATTTGAAAGGAGCTGAAGAAAGGCTTGGAAAGCAATAGAAATTAAATTCAAGGTAATGTGCATGCTGTGAACTTAAGTTAAGTTGCCTCAAATTTTTTTTAGATCTTAGTTTTTTCAAAAGACGTTGCCATAGTAGTTTTATTTTAAGAAATCGCTGCCAAGGAAAGAATCGAAAATAAAATTGTAAGTGTTTGATTGCAAACATTATTTTTTAATCTAGTCTATTTATTGAAATATGAGTAAGAAAATTAGCACAAAAGGTTGTAAGAAATGGAGGAGACAGACAAATGGAGAATTGAAAAATTCACAGGACAAAATTTTAGAATGTGGAAATTGCAACTCAAATCTCTTCTCATTCAGAAGGACCTTTCAATTACATTGGAAGGAAAAACAAAAAATCCAACCAGCATGAAGGATGAAGATTGGGATAAACTAGATCAGAAGATTATGGCTACAATCTTTCTTTCATTATCTAGTAATGTTTTGTTCAATGTATCAACACAAACAACAACAAAAGGACTTTGGGATCATCTATCAGAGTTGTATGAGAGACCTTCTACATCAAACAAGGTATTTTTAATGAAGAAATTGTATAATTTAAAAATGCAAGAAGGTGGTTCTGTCACAAATCATCTAAATGAGTTTAATACTTTGGTTAGTTGTCTTCAATAAACATTATAGTAGATGATGAGATAAAGGCCATCTTGTTATTGTGTCCATTGCTAGATAGTTGGGAAGGAGTTGTTATGGTTGTTAGTAACTCCGCATCTAGCCCAAAGGGCATACTAAAATTTGATGATGTTGTAGGAGTTCTTCTCAATGAGGATATGAGAAGAAAAAATTAAAGTAATTCATCAATTGTTGCTTTAGTAGCTGGCAGAAGAGGAAGAACAAAACAAGGCAAGGATAACCAAAGGAAAAGATCAAATTCTACCAAGAGATCCCAATCCAAAGGCAGAAAAGTCATTTGTTGGCATTGCGGTAAGGAGGGCCACATGAAGAAAAATTGTTGGACCCTCTAGAACAAGAAGAAGGCTGAAAATCAATCGAAAGATAATGAGGAAAATACAACTTTTGAAGAAGATTTTGATGCTCTTATTTTATATTCAAGTGATGTTGTTGTAGATGTTTGGATACTTGACTCAAGAGCATCGTTTCATGCAATGTCTTCAAGAGATTTTTTTAGAAATTACCAAGCTGGTAATTTTGGTAAGGTTTATCTCAACAATGATGAACCTTGCAGTATCACTGGAAAAGGAGATGTTCTATTGAAGATAAAGAATGGTAATAGTTGGTTGCTGAAATATGTGAGACATGTTCCTCAACTCAAAAGAAACTTGATTTCAGTTGGGCAATCAGATGCTCTTGGTTATAATGTTACGTTTGGAGCAGGAGCATGGAAGTTAACAAAAGGAGCATTGGTCATAGTAAGAGGAAGCAAATCCGATACATTGTATGTACTAGAGGATCAGATTGAAGTGGGAGATACACTGGCAGTAGCAGATAGTGCAACAGAGCTTTGGCATAAAAGGCTCAGACACATGAGCCAGAAGGGACTTGAGATTTTGAAGAACCACCTTCCAGGTTTGAAAGAAGTGGATATTGAGTTATGTGATCGTTGCATCTATGGAAAACAAAAGAGGACAAGATTTTATAAAAAGGAACACAAGATGAAGACACGACCATTGGAGCTAGTGCATTCGGATGTCTTCGGCCCCACAACGGTAGCATCTATTGGAGGTTCCATTTATTTTGTTACTCTTTTGGATGATTGCACTAGGAAGTTTTGGGTTTATATGATGAAAAAGAAGTCTGAATTTTTTGGTATATTTAAAACCTTCAAAGCACTTCTTGAAAACCAAACTAGTTATAAGATTAAAAATTTTAAGACTAACAATGGAGGTGAGTATTGTTTGAAAGAATTTGATCAATATTGTGTAGAGAATGGTATTCAGAGAATCAAGATTGTTCCTCTTACACCACAAGAGAACGGTGTTGTAGAAAGGTTAAATAGAACCATTATGGAATAAGCACGAAGCATGCTTTCAAATGTAGGACTAGGAAAAGAGTTCTGGGCAGAAGCAGTAAATACATCAGTGTACTTGATTAACAAAGCACCATTCACTCAACTTGAATTTGGAATTCCAGAAGAAAAATGGTTAGGTAAGAAAATTTTCTATGATCATTTGTGTGTGTTTGGATGTGAAGCTTTTGTTCATATTCTGAAAGAGAAATGAACTAAGCTTGACATGAAATCTAAAAGGTGTGTATCTTTATTGGATATGGAGAAGAAACATATGGTTATAGGTTGTGGCATCTAGTTACTAAGTGTGTTACACAAAGTAGAGATGTGATATTTAATGAAAAAGTAATGCCAGGTTTACAAGAAGTCAAATCACCTAAGGAGTATATTCCATTAGAAGATATCACGAATTTTAGTGATATGTTTAAACAAAAGGTGATTGTAAACCAGCCACAACCACCAGTGCAAATTCAAACACATGAACAACCATAAGATTTTTAAGATAATGAAGAACATGTTCCTCCAGCTACTAATGCACAAGAGTCAATTCCTCCAGTTAGGAGGTCCACTAGAGAGCGTAGGCCTTCAACCAGGTATAAATATTTTATTCAATATTTATTGCTTTCTAATGAATCTAAACCTACTACGTTTAAAGAAGCATGTGTAGATAAAGATAACAGTAAATGGATGGAATCCATGAGAGATGAGATGGAATCTCTTAAGGGAAATCACACATGGGATCTAGTAACCCTTCCACCCAATCGAAAAGCATTGCAAAAAAAGTGGGTGTGTAGGTTGAAGGAAGAAGTGGATAGGAAGAAAAGGATTAAATCCAAATTGGTGGTCAAGGGATATGCTCAACAAAAGTGCATTGATTTTACAGAGATATTTTCACCAGTTGTGAAAATGACCTCTATTAGAGTAGTGTTGGGTTTAGTAGTTGTTCATGATTTAGAGTTGGAACAACTTGATGTCAAGATAGCTTTTTGTCATGGTGACTTGGAAGAAGAATTTTACATGAAGCAACCAAAAGGTTTTAAGGAAAAAGGTAAAGAAGAACTAGTTTGCAAACTAAATCGTAGTTTATATAGGCTGAAACAAGCTCCTAGACAATGGTATCTGAATATTGATTCTTTCATGTCTAAGCAAAACTTTACTAGATGTGAATCTAACCATTGTGTTTATTATAAGTCCTTTGATAATGGAGAATTTGTATTTCTATTGGTGTATGTTGATGATATGCTAGTTGTAGGATCTAGCATGGTTATTGTTAACAGGTTGAAAAGTACTAGAAAGATTTAATATGAAGGATGCCAAAGCAGTAAGCACACCTCTAGTAGAGAATTTTAAATTATCTTCTGAGATGTTTCCCAAGACACTTGAAGAAAAAGAATACATGGAAACAATTCCATATTCATCTACAGTTGGGAGTTTAATGTATGTTATGGTTTGTACAAGACTAGATATTTCCCAAGCAGTGGGAGTGGTCAATAGATATATGAGTAATCCAAGAAAATTTCATTGGCAAGCAGTGAAATGGATTTTGAGATATCTTAAAGGCACTTCAAACCATGTTCTGAGGTTTAGAGGTGAAGATGCTCAATTGCATGGAAATGTTGATTCAGACATGGCTGGAGATATAGATCGAAGATGATCTACAACAGGGTATGTGTTCACATTGGCAGGAGCAGCAGTTAGCTGGATTTCCAGGTTGTAGAAAGTAGTGGCTCTTTCAACTACTAAAGCAGAGTATATTGCAATGACAGAAGGAGAAAAGGAGATGTTGTGGTCGTAGAGGTTAGTGTTTGAATTGGGTAATAGATAGAAGGAATTTGTATTATATAGTGATAGTAAAAGTGTCATTCACTTGGCCAAAAATGCAGGATTTCATTCACGAATGAAGCATATAGAGATTCGATATCACTATATTCGAAGTGTTCTTGAAGAGGGTAAGCTCAAGTTGGAAAAGATACACATGAATTTTAATCTTGCAGATGCATTTACAAAAGTTGTTTCAAAAGAGAAGCTAGAGTTCTGTAGAGCTTCTCTTGGATTGGTAAGCCTATCATAGTAGGCCTTGGAAAGTAGGAGATTTCTTGAAGCATGATTGTTCACAATATTTTTTGGAGACTTTAAGTGGGATATTGTTGGGATGTGAAGTCTCATTAACCAATCTATTGTCGTCTTCCTCTAAAATTACCAGTGCAAACAAAACAGTTCCAACGTTAAACAAACTCTGTTCCATTGTAACCAAAAATAAATAAAAATCAAGTGTTGCCCATAAAGCTAGCTTGGAAATACGTCGAAAATAAACTTAGCATATTGTTGCAAAGTCCATTATATATTGGACTGCTTGTAATACAAAATTTAGCGTGTTGTGTGATTAATAAAAAATTCTTCTCCTGCTTTCTTGTGGACATAGGCACATTGTCGAACCACATTAAATACTTTGTTTTATTTTTGCTATTGTGTCTCTAATTTTCTTGCACAAATAATTATATGATGAACTATTTATAGTTGCATATATATATATATATATATATATATATATATATATATATATATATATATATATATATATATATATATATATAATAGTCTCATTTTAAAAATAAAATGAAATAATTCTTTAGAAACAATTTTTTACTGTGAGAAACTTTAGGCAAAATAAATATTTTCATCCTACTCATAGTAGTTTAAAATTTAAAAATTTTAAAAAAAAATGTTTCTACCTTTTTATTCAATGGTTCACCAATCAGAATTTTAACAGCAATGTAAACGATACAAGTGAATCTTGCATGTTTCTCTCATAGTAAAATCATTAATCGAATTTGGTTTATTTTAAAGACACTTTAAAGTAATTATTAAAAAAAAAACAGGTGTGCTGGAACAAAACATATAATATTATAATAAATATCAATAAAGTATATTATATACAGTATCAATTCTAATTTCAAAAAGAGCAATGATTAAAGGAATTTATATTTAGTCATTTTATTTAATTTGTAGCCACTTTATTTAATTTCTTACTATGTATTCACTCTATTTAATTTCTAAACTATGCTTGAGTATATGTAGTCATTCTATTTAATTTCTTAACTGTGCTTGAGTATATGTAGTCATTATATTTAAATTTCTTAACTATGCCCGAGTATATGAGGTTGATTTTATTTCACTAACACAAAAAAAAAAAAAAAAATTGGTTCCAATTAGCATTATTCTAGTGTGCTCTTTATATAAATGTTCAGATGTACATGCTATTTTGAGTATTAACTAGCATGGTGATTATTTAATTCTTCTTATTTATTTATGCTACTGATGGCAAGTTATATCAAAGGAAAATGAAAACATGGCGATCTTAGTGGGAGACTAGGAATAGAGTTTGGAATAATGGGTTTGATTATAATTAAGCAAATGAATTTCATTTATTCTTACGTATTTTATGTGAGCAATTGAAAATTCATGAATTAAATTTATAGTCTATAGATGATTGAAAACTTGGAATTTTCTTACCAAACTGGATTTAGGAAAATGTGAGAATGAAGTGGAAAAGGATGTTTTGAAAGACATTTTTATATTTTATGAATTACAAAATATGGTATGTTGGGGTATAATACATTTTAATTATTATATAAATTTCCCATTGGTTCCGGGATTAGTTGTGTATTATAGTTTGAATTGTTAAGACTAGAGTCCTAATTGGTATATGTGGTCTTATGACAGGGTTTGGTGAGTTTATACTTGTTAGTGAGTATCGAGTATACATTTCTAATATGGGTGTGTAGAATTACTATTATTATTATTTATCCTATTATTGTGTGGCCTAATGTTAATCATTATGACTAAATTTGGCATCAAGTCATCACTTCAACCTAGTGGATATACCCTTTTGTTGGTCAATCAAATATGAGTATATTACTCTAGTATACCCTTAACCAAGTCTCTAGTTTTTGGCTTCACCTAAGTGGGTGGCAGCCGACTATGAAAACTATCTAGGGTAACAAACCCTAGAAAGGGTTGTGTACCCACTCCTTTAGTGTGAAATTTGTATGGGACATGTGATGCATTGAGTAGGGAATTGAGTTAGTGCGTATCAACATTATTTGGATTATGTTTTATGTCAAAGAAAAATTATGTCGAACCCGAGGGGAAATACCCTCATTGTGAGTATCCCAGTATGAAATGGAAAGAGTCGAACTATTATTCCTCTGTGAAGTATATACATAGGCAAGGCCATTAGAGATGAGCCCCCGAGGAATTAGGTCGGGCCCTTAGGACTGTCCGTCTGAGTTTTGTTGGTCTTGTTAATCTTTCCCAATGTTGAAAACCACCATTTTGACTTGTATAGCTATGTAACTATCTCATTGATTGTGGTGATCATGTATTGATAAATTGTTGATCTTACAAGAGCATCAAGTCTTGTAGAATGTGCAAGTATAGGTATTGAAAGCGAGGAAAGTATGATGTGTTGGAATACAAGAGGTGCTTGAGTGAGTAGAAAGGTATGTTAAGTTGACCCATAATAAGTAGTTGTTATTATTTAAGATAATAAACTCATTTATACCCTTACTCATAACTGGTGATATCATTGATCATAGCTTTAGGTAGTATATTATGCTAATATAGCTGTAAGTAGCAAGATATGATGCTATTGACTTTTGAAAAGAAAATTATTGCAAAATTAGTAAAGTTGTTATAGTTTTGTTAGGTTGTTTAGAGAATAAAATGTGGGCATTACACCCTCTATATCTCTCCCTCTACTTGTAACCCTTAACCCTAAACCCTAAACCCTAAAACCTTAACCCTTAAACCCTCTACCCTCTATCATTAACCCTAGACCCTCTCTCTCTCTCTCTCTCTCTCTCTCTCTCACTCCTCTATCTCTCTCCCCTCTACCCTTAACCCTAAACCCTTAACCATTAAACCCTAAACCCTTATAACCCTCTACCCTCTACCATCAACCATATACCCTTTATCTCTCTCTCTCCCAAGTGTCTCTCTCATACCCCCTCTCCCTCTCTTGGGTCTCTCTCACTCACTCACTCCCTCTATCTCTCTCCCCTCTACCCTTAACCCTAAACCCTAAACCCTAAACCCTTAACCCTTAAACCCTCTACCCTCTACCCTTAACCCTCCCTTCCTTTATCTCTCTCTCACTCCCTCCCCCTCTCTCTCAAGTCTCCCTTTATCTCTCTCACTCACTCCCTCTATATCTATTCCTCTACCCTTAACCCTAAACCCTAAACCCTTAACCTTTAAACCCTAAATGCTTAATCCCCCAACCCTAATCCCTCAACCCTATATCTTCAACCCTCTACCCTCTACTCTCTCTCTCTACCCTCAACCCTCTCTCTCTCCCCCCCCTCTCCACTTCTTCCCCTCTTACCCTCTCCCTTCCCCCTCCTATTTCTCTCTCCCCCCTCTCTCTCTCTCTCTATCTCTCCCATTCCCTCTCTCCCTCTCTCTCTCTCTTTCCCATGTTAGCTCTCAAAAATGCAAGCGGAATGCCTCAAGAGGTTGCCAATCTCTTGATACGCTTTAGGGTAACAGATAAGGTCAAAAGCTTTCGACCTTCTACTCTTCAGGTGCTGCTAGACCTAGGCGGATGTACCTACATGAGTGAAGCAGACTTAACTTGTGACAATCCTTGTGAAATTCTTTGCCCACAATGGCAAATGGGAGCAAACAAATGAAACTAAATTTTGTATAAATTGTATACAATAATCAAAGCTAAATCCTAATATGCTCAGTTAACAGATGTAAAGAAAATGAATGAATCTAAATGGTGAACCTGCAGAGACCAATGCATTATTGGGTATAAGGAGTCAAATGAAATAGAAATGGGCAACTTATCCTGGCAGAAACTCAAATTGTTTGGCATATGTTATAACTTGTATAAACATGCAAGACTATGATTATTAAGTTCTTCTTACTGATCCAGATGAATTTCCCTGATTATTGTGATTAATTAAAAGGATTTAATCCTTCCTTGAAAGAACCAATCAACCAATCACACAGATACATCAAATGTGTACTGATAAATCGAACACAAACTTGTTATGTCAATTTTGGAGAGAACTTGAATAATACTTTTATGAGCACAACAAACAATTGACACCAGAAATAAGCAGCCACATCAACTGATTTTCATTGAGATCTCCATTTGAAATCATACATCATAGTCTTTGTTCTGAAAGTTTTATTTTACTGTATCCATTTCTAATCTATCTACTATCTATCTACTATCTACCATCTCCTTATTTACAATAGAAAATGGATATTTATACAGTTGTGTTCGAAAGGACACAATGCTTCCCATTCAAATGTCGGCAAGCAACTGTATCGAGCCCTTTGTTAATCATCTGTGAGGCATTCACTGAGACATACCGTAGCCATACCGATCCTCGAAGTTACACCGACAGTCATCCTATGGTTCTATGTGTTTCATTGTGACTCTTTGTTGTCGGGGAGATGTCATATTGGTTAATACTTTGTCTTACCGAAAGTTATCCCTCCATCTCGTGTGTCACTGAGACAATTCATAGTCGGGGGGAGGTTTCATAGAACACCCTATCTTACCAAAAGTCTCCTTAGGTTTTCTTTTGATCACCGTGACAATATCATTCTCTCACCGATACAACACTTTGGCGTGACAAATAGGTCGGCAAGACTGTATAACCTTACCCCGATAACCCTTGATAGAACTCTTTCGCTTGTCGGCGAGACCGAAGGTTCTCACCGAGACATTACTCTGATGAATATTAGTTTTACCGATATGCATATCATTATCACCGGTCGGAAAGACACCATGAATTCGCAGAGACCTCATATCAAATACCGCTTAGTCTGGCCGATACATCATTTTGTGCGATTTAGTTGGTGAGACACAATATACTCGGTAAGACCTCACCTCGAAGTCTTTTGGCTTGGCCGAAATGAATCCATGTGTGCTAATCGGTAAGACATACTAAGTTCGCTATGACTTCACCCCGAAGAAAAACTCTCACCGACATGCTCCTTCTGTCGCCAGTCCGTGAGACAATAAGATCTCGCCAAGACCCATGCCGAAGAAGACTCTCCTGCCGATAGATGAACTTTCTCCTGTCGCCGAGACAATAAAAGTATCCTGCCGATAGGTGCCTGTATGTAAATTTTGATCACTATGACATTAAAGACATCTTGCTGATAGGAAACACAAACGTATACTAGAAGAAATACACAATGGGTCGGGGAGACCATGATATCCTCATGCCGATAGGAACTATAACGTGAAATACTCAGACCTAGATGGATTTTATGGGATAAAACTAGGCAGAATGTGAGCAAAATATTATGAAGGGAGGTCCTGAGCACATGGTGAGGACTCAATTGGAAACCTAGGGATATGAAAATCCTGTGAAATTATTCATAATTTTACAGTTCTAACACCCTCCACCTCCTAATTACTCTTGGGTCTATGTGTGCAAAAATCAGATATTTGATTTATAACACCAAAATATTACAGTTACAATACATTTTAAAATGTTTTTCAAATTAGATATCAAATTTTTGGGCCATAGAAAAACCCCATGTTGGTCATTTTGGGCATCCCAACGGACCCTACATTCTATTTTCAGGCTTTGCAGGCAACAAAAGTGCAATTTTAGACAAGAAGAGACAAAGATTAACTTTTTGGAGCATCTTCTCCTCAAATTTTTCATAAGAAATCATTTTTTTAGCATCTTTTATGAGGTATAATGGGGAGCAGTAGTCGTCGGAAGCAAAAATGTAAGAGAAAGCCTACAAAAGAACAAAGTGAAGCATATAGACAAAGAGATAGAGAAGGTCATAGGAAGAGAAGACAAGGTGTGTTAAATATTGGTGAACCTGAGCCCTTTTGTTTTTCAAGTGAAGAGGAAATTTAATATGTTCAAGGTGAAAATGTTGAACATGATATTGAAATTAGGAATGAAAATGTTGAAATTGGTATTTAAAATGTTCAAGTGAAAATTTTGGAATTGAAGATTTTGAACATGATATTGAAATTGGGAATGAAATTATTGAAATTGATATTGAAAATTTTCAAGGTGAAAATGTTGGGATTGAAGATGTTGAACATGATATTGAATTTGGGAATGAAATTATTGAAATTGATATTGAAAATGTTCAAGGTGAAAATGTTGGAATTGAAGATGTTGAACATAATATTGAACCAAGTGTAAATTATGTTTCACCAGATTACATGAGAAATGAAGAACCTTGTGTGGAAGAAAGACATATTCCAAATTCAAGACCTTCAAGAATCCCTAAATGGTTACTTGAAATTGATGAGAACATTATAATAAATTTTGAAGGCAAGAGGTCAACACGAATTGTTCGGTTGTGGGCTACACAAATTTTCAACCAATATTTTAGCAATAAGACATTGACTGAGCAATGCCAACTTTTTGTACAATTGCTAAAGATGCAAAAGATGAGACCTTTGCTAGCCAAATTGAAGATTCATGTGAACAAGAAGACCGAAAAAAATTATATTATTGTCAAAAATATTTTTAATGCTCTCAAGTCTATTGGAAAAAATAACAAGGAAAAGGATAAGAGTTGCTCAGAGAATCATTACAACTACCCTAGTAAGCCATCAATTGAAAAAGGCTCGCTTTATGAGAAAAACTTGTATTAATTTTGACATAAATCATAAAACTTTGGATAGAGCACTTGCAAGAAGAGAAAGAATAGATGATCCTCTTCAAGATGATACATGGGATTTTTCCAGGAGGCTTCCACGTGTTGATAAGAAGCTAACCGATAATGTAAAGTAGGTAATTTAGAAATTTTGGCATGATAACTCTAGAGTATCACCCAATGCAAAGGATGTTTTAAAGTTAAGAATTGGAAATCAACACTGTACACCACATCGTAAACATTTCTTGGAATCAAACCAAACAATGTTGTTCAAAAAATTTATTGAAACATATCCAAATATGGAAATCTCACAAAGGACTTTTGAAGGTTTGAAGCCATTTTATTGTGTGCCTCTTAAAATTCGTAATACTTGTTGCAAATACCATGTGGAGCTTTCAATGTACCATGAACTATTATGCTATATCCGTTCTACTTTGCATACTAATGAAATGTTGTAGGAGTTTGGTGCAATGCATCTTCTGAAATCATCAAGGGACTTGCTAGATCTATTTTTATGTTCTAGAGATGATGGTTGCCTTTTCTATAGAAATGATTGTTTAAATGCAAAGTGCTCATAATGTGGTGGCTTGTCAAAGTTTATTCAATGTTTTCATGAGGCTTCCAAACATGAATTTGGAAAGAAGCTTGTTGATAAAAAGAGATATGAGAGTCAAATATACTTTGCAAAGTGGAGGTGAAGGTTCTAGATGCGAGTTGGTTATAAAAGAATGCAGTGTTGCTAATTTTATTTCAGATTTTAAGGACAATATTTTCTACAAGTATGCAAGGCATAGTCATAGGTCTCAGTGGTTGGATCAACAATTCAGGATGTGTAAGGACTCTTTTTCCATTGGCACTATTATATCAGTGGTTGATTTTATAGAAAACTACACATTGCAACCACAAAATGAGGTACAATATCAGTATTACAATTCCATTCAGATTTTTATTTTTGTCCACATAACATTTAGACATGCACCTGATAGTACAGAAGAGGATCAAAAGATAAGCAGAGAGTATCATTTTTATATGAGTGATGATAGATCTCAATCGTCTGAGTGTGTCCAACATTGTTTCAAGAATTTTTTTGAGTTCTTGCAGGATCATGATATAGCAGTGGGCCGACATCTCATTTGGTCAGATACCTGCACAGGTCAATTCAAGAATGCTCGTATGTTTTATTGGTTAAGTAGAATGCATGTAGAGAGGGGTGTACCTCATATTTGGAGTTTTTTTGAAGCTAGGCATGGGAAAAGGGAGCATGATGGAGTAGGTGCATGTGTAAAGAGAGCTCTAGTTGAGGAGCAATTGAATATTTCAGGAGAAAAATTCAGTGATGCATGTTCTATTGTTGATTGGTGTAGTTCAACATTGTCACAGGGAGGGACACTTGATTCAACAGTGCACAAATCCTTTTGGTTGGTTGAGGAGGGTACAGTGGGAGGCATATTGGATTGTCATAAAATCAAAGATTCTTGAAAGATGCATTCATTTTGAAGCTCAGATGCAAACACATGGACCATTTGGACATGAGAGTTGGCTTGTTTTTTTCAGATTTGTATTCAGTGTGAGTGGGATCAATGTGAATCAAGTGAGTGGGTGGATACATGGGTTCCATAGTATCTAACTCCTTTATCTCAAACAATATCCATGACAAATGACACAATGGAAAGTTCGGTTGATTACGACCGTCTTTCAGATCTACTATAGCCAGGACATGTTTTTGTAGCTATTGCACTGCAGGGGAATGAAGAGAGATCATACTATTGGTTGGCTCAATGTGTGCGGGTAAATCATAAACTAACACAACTGATGGAAGATGATGATGGGTTTGTGCATCCTACAAGTCCAACTATGGTTGTAGGAACTTGGTTGTGAACATACATGATTAGAAAGAATGGAATACCTGCATTTGAAGACTACGAGAAATGTTGGATGCTATGGTTGTGTTGTTGATATGTGGCTATCATTGATGTCAACACTATTAGCATTATTGTATTGAAGGTTGTATATGTTGAGAATATTGAGAAAATTGTTAAAAGAAGAGTTGCGGGTTGTTAGTGGAACAGTAAAGGTCATGAAGGTATTTTGTTCTGTATGTTGAAGATCAGTTATTGTGTACTAAATGGTTTATTGTTGAGAGTATCTAGTTCATCTACCAGAAGTTTCAGAGGTCCGCGTGAATAATTGGTCGTGTTGTGTTCTGACAGTGTTTATGTGGTCTTTGTCAGTGTTCTTGATTCAAGTTTGTGTAATTCTGGTAATCGCAATTGTTTTGGATGCCTCTCTATCAGTTCCTAGTGTTTGTGGAAGTTTCTAGATCATTCTCCATCATTTTTGTACATCCGTGTTGATTGGTGTGCTTGTGGTCAAAGATTTTTCTTGTGCATGTTTTGGTTTTCATGTTCTTGGCCGACATGATGGTGGTAATGTGTTTCAGATCCTTGGAGATTGGAATTTGATTGTTTGGCACACTTGTGGATATTTTTGTGTGTCGCATCGTTGTATTGGCTGACGATGTTTGATTCACATTGAAAATTTAATTATTAATTTGGGTCGACATTGTAAATATGTTTTATTTTTCTGGCCGACTAAACGGTTGATGTAATTCCATAATGTGGACATATATAAGTGATTGGTTGAGCAAAGTTAGTGTGTGTGGTGTGAGAGAAGCCAGAGATAGTGCAAGTGTGCGATAATTGATCTATTCATTTGATTACAGAGCAGAGTGAGAGTGAAGAGTGAAGGATTTTTTTTGTGCTTAACTAGAATTGTAACCAGGCTTGTGCAGAAGCTATTTTCTCAGTTCATATCCTCTGGATTTAATCCTATTTTGTATTGTTGGGCAGTGAGCTCCTTTTGTATTTGAGCAATGAGCTCTAAGCAGTGTGTCTGAATGCATGTGCATTCCCCTTACTATTTTCATTATACTTTTAACAGGGTATAATATTGTGGACTAACATCCACCGTGGTTTTTCCCCTAACAGGGTTTCCACGTAAAAAAAAATTGGTGTTCTTTGTGTTTCTGATGTGTTGATTGCTTGTGGTTTACTGTTCATTCATCAAATAAGATTAAAGTTAAGTAAAGATTGAAAATTTTAATATTTTGTGACAACTTATTCACCCCCCCCTCTCAGTTGTTTGTCCTTATTTTTCCAACAAGAAACACAAAACCATTCTCATGTATTTGCACCTTGTTATAGCAACAAATGTTAAGTTGTTGAAGCATCATGCCAAACCAAAGACAAAACAACTATGGACACTTAGTAATTTTGATCATGAAGCAATATTGGATACTCTTAAGCAAAGAGATGACCCTTCAAGCACACTTGAATAACATATTCAAGAATGGAAGGTACAATGCTTAGGTTCATTATGCTTAAGTTCATTAGTGTTCTTTATTTAATACTAATATTTTGTTTACTCTTGCAATGCAAGTGTCTTTAATACTGATATTTTGTATACTCTTGCAATGCTTTTTCATGAGAATTCTTTTCATTTAATGATTGCAACTCGATTGTCCTAAGAAAGTAATATGCACTTTGTCAATGTGATTCACTTTGTTGTCAATATGGCATTGACTTTTCTTGATGGTTGTCACATATATTGTTCTCCTTTCCTTCTTGTGATTAATATGTGTTGGTTTAATTAATTAATTAATTATTACACTAGCATAAGTTAACTTAGGTCTTGCATTTAATCATTAAGTCCTAGGTTGCATTATTAGATAAATCATTTAATAAATGGGATAATATTCCCTTTCCTAGTTTGTGGGATAAGATTCCTTCTAGAACTTATCTCATCATTTAATGATCATCACCATTAGGGTTCACATGTTGTTACATGTTGTTTGATCAAGACACATGTCAACATCTCATGCATATTAGGGTTTACCTCTTGCCTATATAATCAAGCATCTTGTTCATTTGTAAGATATCAATATTATATCATATCAATAGAATCTTTAATCAGCATTCCATTGTTGCAACACTTCTCTTTGTGGTTGATTATCTTTCATGGCTAAAGTCCTGCATTGAAGATTCTGGAGCTTCAGGGGCTATGCAATTCATCATCCTCAAAAGTTTCCAAACTTGATTAGCATTGAGGACAATGCTTCTTTGAAGAAGGGGGGCATGCTACGCCCTTAATATTATTGTACATCGGGTTATGAATAGTCGGCTTGTGGCTATCTTAACTCTATATTAAGTCATATTATCATTAGTATATTGTTATTTAGTTGTTTAGGTCGGCCTAAGTCTTATATAGGTGTGTCTCCAGTGGGTGGTCATTCAGGATTTTTGAAGACATATCATCGAGTCAAGCAGGATTTCTTTTGGGATGGGCTAAAGGGTGATGTTCAAAAATTTGTGGTTGAATGTTTGGTGTGTCAAAGGCATAAAGGGGAGATAATTAAGACACCAGGTCTCTTGCAACCCTTATCTATTCCTAGCCAGCATTGGGAAGAGGTATCCATGGACTTCATCACAGGGCTTCCCAAATCTAAAGGTCATAATTTCATCATGGTGGTAGTTGATCGGCTCACTAAATATGCACATTTCATTGCATTAGCACACCTTTTACAGCAAGTGCAGTGGCTAAAGCTTTTTTGGAGAATATCCAAAAGCTACCATCGGTCACCGTCCGATCGCTGACGCAGTCTCCGGCACCGGCTACCGGTCGACCACATCACCCGGCGACCGCTTCCTCTACTCCGTCTCCAACCTGTCGACGCCCCTGGTTCTATCGGTGACTGGGGCTATCTTCGTTGCCGGGCGGTGGCTTCTCCTCCCGACCGCGCCACCATCTTTGCCTCCGGCCTGCCAGTGCTCCGCTCTGACGCTGCCCATCTGGTGGCGCTTTGTTTTTTTGCGATAGCCAGCCCCCCGGTCACATCAACGACTGGGGGCTTTTTTTTTTTTAGCCCCAGGTGCTACTTTTTTGTGCCTATTTAGCCAGTCAATTTCAAATTGCAATTTTTTTTTCGAGGGCCATATCTTCACGCCACGATATCAAAAATTTGCAAACGAGATATCGACGGAAAGAGAATTTAGAGCACTATCCAGTGGTGCCATCTATTTTGCATGATTTTTCTGCTATTCAATATTCAAGTCAACTGAAGTCAACCCTCCCTTCTGGACTCAAACACACACATCTTCGCATCAGATTGTCAGATTTTGGAGATTCCAGCAGCATTCGAGAGATATTTTAGTGAATTTTTTCATCAGTCCAGTCATCTTCTTTGGTTTCAGATCCAGGTATCTTTTTTTTGGTTTTTTGATTCTTGAGACATCCTAAAAATTGAAGAAGAATTTCTTTATCTCAAAGGCATCTTCTCAGTTGCATATCTATTTGGAAGTCTTCTATTCTCTATTGAAGGTCATTGTCTTTGCTTTTTGTGGAGAAATTTTCATTATGGGGCTTGCATATTACTCTCCTTCCTTGGTTATGTTGCACAAGGGTAACTATCAGCAATGGCGAGATGGGATCTTCCACCATCTTCATTCACTTGATTTGTTGCCATATCTATTTGGTATAGTTCCTCATCTGAGTGAAGGTATTCTTGAACTTACTTGGAGTTGCAGCAGGTACACTTTTTTGGAGATTCTTGAGATGCAAGTTGATTTTGATGTTTTGAATGATATTGATCATTGTGATTGTCCTCACATCCTTTGGATTAAGCTTTGGGAGATCTATGGAGATTCAGATACTCCACCATTCCCCGATGATCATGCTTCAGAATGTCATTCTTTAGATCAAGTACCCCATGATGTTATTGTTATGCAGGAAGTTGATTACCTTGATCTTTCCGAAGAGGTTGACAAGGTCCCTTTCCGTGCTTCTTCTTCATCAGAGACAGTTGGTATCCCTTCACATTCAATGATTCCTTGTCCAGAATCATTGCTTGAGGCTTCCACTATCATCTCTATCCATCAGGACACATTCAGTTTTCCAGACTTGACATCACATGATGCCTTTGTTTTAGGTATCATTGACTTGGATACTTCTACAGGTTTGGAGGACATTCTTGAGGGGATATCACTCCTATATTCAGATCACACCTTGGAGAGTTTTCTTGATTCTCCTCATTCTTTTGTCTCGACCTTGATTGGGAATTTAGAGACCATCCTGGAGGCACTTGGTTTCTCTTCAGATATTTCATATCCAAGACTTCTTCCCTGTCATTCCATTCAGGATTTGAGGTTTCTTCAGCATCCACCATTGGATTTGCTTCAGACTTCTTTCAGTGGTTTTGAGGCCACTTCATTCAGGGGGGCTATCAAGTCTCCATCACATCCATCATATCCATTCTATCTTTGTCTTTGGATATTGTTCAGCATTAGTTTTTGCATCATCCTGGTTTGTCACTCTCTTCATTGATTGTGGTATCTTCATCTTTAGGTAAGGAGACATTTGAGTAGAGTTCAGAGACATCATCGAAATCCATCTTCATCTTCCTTCCTTCAATTCCTATCCGGAATGGGAAGCATCTTTGCACTTGCAATTAGTTTTTTTTCTTCCGAAAGGGAGACAAGTTGTTTGTCGACATTGGATTTTATTTTGTCTTCAGACACTTACCTTTCTTGCAGGTGATCTTATCTTTTGGGGGGGCTTTATAGTCTCTCTCTTTCCCTCCTATGGGGGGGCATTGATTGTATTGTATCCATGTGATGGATGGTGTACTTGGGGGGTATTTTGGAGTCCTCCATCCTTCCCATTCTCACATTTTTTCTTTCATCTCTTTTTGGAGAGGGGTTTTGTTCCTACTGGGTTTTCCCCTTTTCTCAGTTGTGGGAGATTTTCTGCATCTTCATGTACATGGGTACCTAACATGGCCTCATAGCCAGGACCCATCATCATCATCTTGCATAATCATTGCATTTTCCTCCCTAAGTTGCACTTATGGGGGTGTTGGTGTAATTAATTAATTATTACACTAGCATAAGTTAACTTAGGTCTTGCATTTAATCATTAAGTCCTAGGTTGCATTATTAGATAAATCATTTAATAAATGGGATAATATTCCCTTTCCTAGTTTGTGGGATAAGATTCCTTCTAGAACTTATCTCATCATTTAATGATCATCACCATTAGGGTTCACATGTTGTTACATGTTGTTTGATCAAGACACATGTCAACATCTCATGCATATTAGGGTTTACCTCTTGCCTATATAATCAGGCATCTTGTTCATTTGTAAGATATCAATATTATATCATATCAATAGAATCTTTAATCAGCATTCCATTGTTGCAACACTTCTCTTTGTGGTTGATTATCTTTCATGGCTAAAGTCCTGCATTGAAGATTCTGAAGCTTTAGGGGCTGTGCAATTCATCATCCCAACAATATGACTATCTTATAATGTGATTAATATGATTCTTTTATTGTACTTTTAATCTACCTTGCATGTGTGAAAGGGGACCATACCTGATTAGAATAATATAAATTGGTTATTCTAAGCATCTTTTATAGTTTTCATTACCAATTCATCATCATTCAGGTTATTTAGAATAATATATATTTGTTAGTCTAAGCATATTTTCTATTGTGACAATATATATTTCTCATTTGAAGTATATTGCGATATTCTTGGCACGATTAATCATGGACCTGTTGCAACAATAGCCAGCTTTGATCCTTTGGGAGAGGTATGTGATAGATTACAATAGTATAGATTTGTTATTGTAAGCATCATTTATAGTTTGCATTACCATTTCATCATCAATTAGGTCATTTAGAATAATATAGATTAGTTATTCTAAGCATCTCTTATAGTTTGCATTACCAACTCGTCATCATTCAGGTTGTTTAGAATAATATAGATTTTTTAGTATAAGAATCTTTTCTATTGTGATAATATGTATTTCTCATTTGAAGTATATTGTGATATTCCTAGCACGATTGATCATGGAAATACTTCAACAATAGCCAACTCTGATCCTTTGGGAGAGGTATGCAACATATTACAATAATATAGATTTGTTATTGTAAGCATTTTTTATAGTTTTCATTACCATTTCATCTTCAATTAGGTCATTTAGAATAATATAGATTGGTTATTCTAAGCATCTTTTCTATTGTATGTAGTTTAACTACTACATTGATGGTTTGTATAGGTGTTTGTCACTCTAGAACGTCAACATGCTACTCTTGTGGAAGACTGTGCCAACCGTGAAGGCAATACGTGCTCTATTTCCTTCCCCTACTGGGAAATGACTATGTATTAGGGTCGTTTGTTGTATGCCTATGTGGCATTTTGTAAACCCTCTATTTGATAGCAATTATTGAATGATAATATTATGCATATTGTGTACACTTTACATGTATTCAAGTGTATACTTTACAACTTGTGTGTATACTTTGTCACTTATGAGTATTCCAATGTATACTTTATGACCTAGATGTTTTAATGTGTATACTTTGTATTCATGTGTGTAGTTCATGACTTAAGTGTATTTGAGTATTCTAATGTAGACTTTACAACCTACATGTTTTAATGCATATACTTTGTATTCATGTGTGTAGTTCATGACTTAAGTGTATTTGAGTAAATGAATCAATTTTTCACTTACTCACGAGGAACAAAACAAACCCTAAACCCCTTTGCACCTTTACATTGCATCCATCTAGCCCTTTTTCCATCAACTGAAAACTTGTCACCACGGGAAAATGCCTTAGAGATATCAAAAACAAAGATAGGTTATTGTAGAGGGTCCCAACACAATCCCATAGCCTCAGATGGAGATTTTGTATTCATCATGGTTTCCAAAAAATAGTCCTTCAAAGATTGTTTCCTTTTAGCACTTTGGACTCTTAAGGGAAATCGCCAGTCCAATGTAGCTCAGACTGAATCGGCATATTTGGGTGAAAAAGAGGACCATCCCTAGCATAAACATACCCATCTGGATATATTGGAACAATCTGTTTGGTCATACAAGTTGCAGAATGAAAGTTGCACCACTTTGCAACTTTACACTACTCGCATTTGATAACTTTTTTCTCAACTGAAAACTCGTCACCATAGGAAAATGCCTCGAAGATAGCAAAAACCAAAAGAGGTTGTTGTAGAGGGTCCCAACATGATCCCATAGCCTCAAAAAAAGAGTCTGCAAGCATCACGGCTTCTGAGAAATAGCCCTTCAAAGATTTTTTCCTTTTAGCACTTTGGACTCTTAAGGGAAATCATCAGTCCAATGTAGCTCAAAGTGATTCAACATAGTTGGGTGCAAAAGAAGACCATCCCTAGCGTAAACGTACCCATCTAAACATGTTGGAACAATTTGTTTGGTCATACGAGTTGCAAAATGAAAGTTGCACCACTTTGCAACTTTACACTGCTTGCATTTGACAACTTTTTCCTCAACTGAAAACTCATCGCCATGGGAAAACGCCTCCAAGATAGCAAAAACCGAGAGAAGTTATTGTATAGGTCTCAACATGATCTCATAGCCTTAGACAGAGAGTCTATAAGCATCACGGTTTCTGAGAAATAGCCCTTCAAAGATTGTTGCCTTTTAGCACTTTGGACTCTTAAGGGAAATCACCAGTCCAATGTAGCTCGGAGTGATTCAGCATATTTGGGTGAAAAAGAGGACCATCCCTAGAATAAATGTACCCATCTAGACATGTTGAAATAGTCTATTTGGTCATACAGGTTGCAGAACAAAAGATGCACCACTTTGCAACTTTACACTACTTGCATTTGACAACTTTTTTCTCAACTAAAAACTCATCACCACGAGAAAACGCCTCTATGATAGCAAAAACTAAGAGAGGTTATTGTAGAACACAATCCCATAGCCTCAGATAGAGAGTCTGTAAGCATCACAGTTTCCGAGAAATAGCCCTTCAAAGATTGTTGTATTTTAGCACTTTGGACTCTTAAGGGAAATTGTTGATCTAATGTAGCTCAGAGTGATTCAGCATATTTGGGTGCAAAAGAGGACCATACCTAGCATAAACATACCCATCCAAACATATTGGTGGTTGTACAAGTTGTAGAATGAAAGTGGCACCACTTTGCAACTTTACATTGCTTTTATTTGACAACTTTTCCCTCAATTGAAAACTCATCACCACAAGAAAACGCCTCTGAGATAGCAAAAACCAAGAGAGGTTATTGTAGAGGGGTTCAACACAATCTTGTAGCCTCAGAAAAAAAAAAATTAGACATCACAATTTCTGAGTAACAACCCGTCAAATATTGTTTCCCTTTTTCACTTTGGACTCTTAAGGGATTTCACCAGTTGAACGTAGCTTAGACTGCTTCTTCCTGTTTGGGTGTGAAAGGGGACCATACCTAACCTAAACATACCCATTTGGATGTGTTAGAATAGTTGATTTGTTCGTACGAGTTGTAAAACAAAATTTGCAAAGAAAAACAACTTATAGGCTGCTAGTGGTATAATTACCATAACTTATTCAAATCTCCATAAAGTTGGACCAAACCAAAGGCATTTGAAAGCTAACTCAATTATCTAACCATACCACACATGTGAAAATCATAATAAGGTCATACAAACCGTACAAAAGCAAAAGAGCAACATAGGACGTTGGAAAAACACAAAAATCTTCTTCCTCAAAGATGCAAATTCTAATTTTCAACTTCTCCAACCCTGAGGTCGTGTTTACAAGATTTATGCCCTTACAAGTATTTTTCATCCTCCAACCGAACTCCATCTAAATTTTAACAACATTTCAAAAAGTTTTCATTACAATTGAAAAGTTGTCATTGACAACATTAACAACATTTGGCAATTTTTTACATCTTTTACCCAAACAACCCACAAACTTCCAAAATGACTCCAAACGATTAGTAATATTCTGAGGTTTGCATTGTTTTCTAAGGATTCAAGGATTTGTATGAATCCGTACAGGCATATATTTTTCTACCAGTGATTGGATCAAATGTAGGACTATATTAACTTTGATATGAATCCATTCTTGTGGAATTACTTTGAGTTTCAAGCAACTTAGAGGTAGTTTTTTGTAAACGGGTTTATATTTGCTCAATCAAGGGTTTGAGAGAGTAATATGATGAAATAGGCCATTCCACCTATTTTACTTGTTATATCTCAATGGAATGGGCCTGGTTGGAGTAGGTGTAGGTGGTGTAGGAGGAAGAATTTAGTGTTGGAAAAGTTATTTGAGGAGGTTTCCCACACTGCCCCAGTGGAAACATACAGTTTTAGGCCTTAAAAGCAAGGCTAGAAATGGTGAAAAGAAGAAATTGCTTGATAACAAGTTAGAATAGGTTGGATAGTGTGAGCATGTGAATTTTGATGAGATATAAGGTTTTCAAATGTAGGGGAGGTCATTTTTATGCTTGGGCATGAAGCCCTAGTTGAGAAGAGAGCGTTTTTGAATGGAAAAGTGAGGTTTTAGAGTGTAAAAGTGGGTAAAGTTTGAGGGCACCATAATTTAAAGGATTCTTAAGCTTGTGCAAGCTGAATAGAGAATTTTTGAAGTGGTTTCAAGGTTGTATGTGGTCAGGAGATGGGTTTTTCAATAAACCCTTGGCTATTTTGTGAAAAATGAGGGTTTCAAGGAATGGGACTCTAGAAGGAAAGTTTTGAACCAGAAGTTGGAGAAGTTGTGGTTTTGGAGGAAATTTAAGGTCTTCCTAGTGATATCTTGGGTTGGCAGCAAGTTTGTAGGTGTGTTCCTTTGTAAAAGTGGGCTAATTGGAGCCCTTTTCAACGTAAAAGCTTAGTTTGTGAGGAGTTGGTCCAAAGTGACCATATGATATTTCTTGATATGTTTGGGTTGGGCATAATGGATGCTCAAAAAGGTGCATAGTCTACAAGTTTGTCATATGGTTTGAGAGTTGAGATCAAAAATAGAGTTTTGGACACCTACTAAGTGAGTAGGTCTGAATTGTGGAACTTGTGGAGTAATCACCCTTGTTAGGGATTGAAGGTTGAAATTTTCATTTCTTCAAGTGAATTTGAGTTTGGATAGTTGAGGACCTCCCTGTCACTACATCAAATATGAAATATGTAGTGTGAGGAAATGACATTAGTGTATTTAAACTTTAAAGTTAAAATGTTAAACTTTACCATTGTTCTTGTCTTCAAAGTTGTTTAAACTATATAATATAACCATAATATAACTAAGCAATATATGATATAATTTAACCATTATTCATTATTTTTTATTGTGAATGGTATAATATAACCATTATTTTTTATGATATTGTACATTGATATTTAAGCATTGCTCAAGATTAAATTTTTGAAAAGTTTAAACATGCACATGAGGAACAAATTATTTCGATTCTCAACTTTTGTATATCAAATTATCCAATAATCAAGTTTATGTCCATATAAAAAAATGGCATCAACGCCAACTCAAACAATTTTTTACAAAATGTGGCATATGCCACTCAATATCTATTCAAAATATACATGCCAAAAATTTTATCTCATCCTAAACTACTGGTGGATCATCAAAATGGAGCCTCTTTGAAGCACTCTTTGGCTCTGAAGGTAGCTGCACAAGAAAAATTCAAACCACAATTGAGATTAGTTATATTATATAATTTAAAATTGAATAATTAACATGAAAATCAATATACATTGAATTATAATTGAACTCTAAAATTGAAATCTTGATAACCTCATATATATGTCTCTTCAAAGCGTCAAGAGTCCTAGAATATGCCCCTCTCAAAGAATCAATCAAACCAGCTTTTGAAATTCCAATCTATATATGTGAACAAAAACATAAAATTAATACAAGTTGGCATACAATTGTCGGTAATAGGAACATATTTACCAAACACAAAATAAAATAAATGCATACCTCTTTAGGCATCTCTTTTCCTTTATCTCCTTCAGGTTTTTTGACACCTCCTCCTTGAGGTGTTTCAACACCTACTCCTTCAGGCGTTGTGACACTTGTCAACAAGGATGTGTAGCTCATAACCGCCTATACATAAAAATGACAAGTATATGAAACTACCAATCTATTTCGATGTATGTATAATCACTATAAAATGTTAAAAATCTTAATTCAATTGAATTTGAGTTCAATTACCTTTCCCTTATCTACCATTGTGCCTCCATATTCTGGACAGCGTTGCACCTCGCTCGCACTAGGTGTTTCCTACAAGAGGAAAATAAGATAAACATATAAGTTAATATATAATTTCATTAATGACAATTCAAATGACAAGCAAGTATATAATAAAAAAAATATAAACAAGTGAGAACGAAAATATATAGTGTGCATGTCGAAGCCAAATGAAATGGCCCTCAGGGTGCTATTAATAACTTATGTAAGCTCCTCCTTAGACATCAACTGTTAAATAGACCATGTAAATAAATATTAGTACTTGATACTATCTCTTATTAATATTCATTTAAAAACAAATGCAAGTTATGAATTTACAACTTAAATCTTACCTGTGTAACTATTCCAACGTCCCCCTCTCTAGCAAGAGAGGACTTTGCAGGGTGTGCTCCAATCCAGTGCGTCTAATCTCCTATAGCATCCACATCATGGAGGTCATAATCAAAATTATCCAAGGCATGCTCAATAGGTTGTACAAGAGGACCCAAGCATATTTGGTGGCACATAGTGCAAGTATGTGGCACACAAATATGTCGACATGAGGAGGATGATGCATCAGCACTCAATCCATTGCCAACATCACTAGCATGTGGCTGAGGTACTGTAGTAGTATGGGAAACCAAAAGATCACTCAAGAGTGAGTAGCCTAAATATTCGGTGTGGTTGCATCCTCGATAATATTTGGATGGTGTACTAGAGGTGGCTGAGGAAGGGGAGGAGGGGGAACATATGGGCCCTAGACTACTCTAACTGCCCCTAGTCTATCCTAGGGCATACCTCCACCAACTCCTTGGAAGGGTTTAATGTCAAAGTAATTGACACAATGCCCTAACACAAACTTAGCGTATAATTTTTTAATAAAGTAAAATGGTACATCAAATTGTTGTTGGGTGGTTTATCAAAAACCATGCACCAATGATCCCAAAATTTATCTACAATGTCCTTATTCGTGTACCATTTTATAGAAAGTTTTGGTTTATTAACATTAACTGGCAGACTAGTGTGAGGGTTAACAAATAAAGAGGCTATTTGGGCTTTTGTTATTTTGAGATCTTTCACCTCTTTGTAAGACAATCCACAGGGGTAATATTCCCTCATGGTTTCTCACCACAAAAGAATGGAATTATGTTGGATGGAGAGGGTTTCTATATTTTTAATTATTTCTTTCAATATGTTTTTCATCTGGGATAATTGAGGGATTTTCTTATAAACATCACAAATTCCCCTCAATTGCTCTAATTTTTCACCAATTAACTCTTCAATTGATCGGTGCAGAGGTGGTGGAGAGTTTGGCATTTGTGGATTTTGATTCTCAACCATAATACCTGATTGAAGTTCAAAACTAATTAATCTAATTGAAATTACACAATATAAATGAAATTATTGAAAAAAACCCTAGTTTTTAATAAAAATCCATAAAAAAACTAGTTAAAATTATACAAAACTAATACAAAAATCGATTAAAACCAAAAAAACAAAAAACTTACCTTACAAATCAGATATCAACTCAAATCCAATATCGGATATGCCCTCACATCATTTTCATTGTGGTTGCAAGTTTAAAATGGTTTAAAATAGTTTAAAATGGTCGCGACTGGGTATATATTACCCGATACAAATCAAATATCTGATTTATGTTACTTTGGCTTGGGCATTGCTTTGGAGCAATGTATTGACACCCAACCCAAAAAAATTCAACTCGGGATTTTCTTGCTTTTTGGTGAATGTAAAATGCTAATTTTTTCATATCGCCACTTTTTGGCCCATCATGATCCTACACATACCCTTAGCTTTGAATGAAACTTCCTTCTTTGGAACATCTTGATCAAACTCTCTTATTTCAAAGGTTGTAAAAGCACCAAACATTTCATCAACTAAGTACTGATCCAAGTCCTTGGACTCTTCAATGGAAGACACTTTATGACTATAAGATTTTGGGAGAGATCTCAAAATCTTCTTCATAATTTTATTCTCTTTTACTTCTCCACCAAAACCAGTGATGCCAGAAACAACTTCATGCACCTAAAACATATAGCTTGCAATGTATTCATCCTTTATCATCCTCAAAGTCTCAAATCTAATTTTAAAGATTTGCATCTTGGCTTTCTTCACTTTTGTATCACCTTCATAGATATTGTTGAGCTTTCCCCAGAAATCTTTAGTAGAATTGCAATTCATCACTTTCAAAAGCTCTGAATCAGTTAATCCACACAAGAGACCATTCTTATCTTTGGAATTGCATTCATATAATCTAATTTTAGTTGGAACTATTGGAGGAGTAGTAGGAGCAACATAATCATTTTTTACTAATTGTCAAACACCAAACCCTAGGGAGTTTAGGTGGCCTTCCATTCTCAGTTTCCAGAAAGAATAATTAGTCCCATCAAACCTAGGACCCTTGTATGAACCATCATTTTCCATCTCAGATATTTTCCTCAAGTGGTCAAGCTTTCTTCAAAGGAACTTGGCTCTAATACCAATCACACCTAGAGATTGAGAGGGGGGTGAATTAGTCTACTCAAAAACTTAAGCCCTTTCAGAACTTGAAATTTTTAACACTGAACCAAACAAAACTCTTAAATAGAATAGTAGCAGAGAAGGATATAGTAGTATAAGGTTTTAGCAACTTTAGAAATCAAATATATATCAATTCTAACTCTAAACAGATCAGCAACAATGATAAAAGAGACAAGAATGTACATCCACAAGATGACACCATATTTACTTGGAAAACCCAATGAGGGAAAAACTATGGTGAGAGTTAACTCACAATATAAAAGCTCACTACCAAAAAGGACTTGTAGACCAAGGCACACTACCTCAGCACAAGATATAAAGGACTTGTTGAACTGAAGCTAACACAACTTCAGGGGCAAGATACAAGGACCTGATGAGACTCACTATCTCAGAGAAGGATACAAAGAGTTTATAAAGAATTACAATGTTTTTCAACAATTCACTTTGTTGATTGAGGAATTTAAGCACATTTGATTTTTCTTTCAAACATTTTCGCACTTTTTCTACTGGATATTCAATGTATTCCACATTCACACTCCCTCACACTTTTTTATATTTTCATACATCTTGCTTTCAAAATTTATTCATTTATGTCCACTGTAAGACCTTAAAACATCAATTAGGTCAACCAAAAAAGAATACAAACAATGATCACCAAGTCAGCCACAACAACATACTACAATCCTATCCTAAGCATAGAGAGGACCAAAAACAATCTTATTATGTCTTCCAATGCGATCCAAAGTAATTCACATGCTAGCACACATCAACCTAAGTCAGCAATAAGGAAATGTGTAGATGAAATGTGAAAAACATAACAAATTGGCCCAAAAACATACTTCTGATTAAATTGACTCAATGTAGTTCTAACCAAGATATGTTAGGATGTAAAAACATATTAACACATCTTCAATTGTTGGCGCAAGCCCCAAGCACACAACGTAAGCAAAGGAACACGCTTAGTCAGCCAGATATCCACAAATAACCTAGAAATCCAAGTTAAGACACAATGCAACACCAAAGAGGCTAATCAACAACATGTGGATCACATCGGGATGTTCCATAAACATCCAACAACTCTTCTAGAAACTTCTTCATATTGTCATGCCACTAGCAACCACTGCAAACCAAACAAGAATAGAATACTTCATCCCAAAAACATAGTATGCTCAATCATGAGATATAACATTAATATATCAACTTTTAGGCCACTTAAACACATGAAATTGGAACTAAGATACTGCACAAACATTGAGAACACATTCACCAAGTTGTAGGAACAAAGACATCAATGCAAATAAATGTGGAGCATTTTTTGGACCAATCCAGACAACCAACAACACTACCAACCTTCTACAATTCATAGAAATATCCTCAGAAATAGTAGTAACCTAAAAGGATAGGAGTGCAACATCCAAAAATCATTGACTTTGAATCTCAAACTGCAAGACCATCTTCAATAACAACTTTTTGAACCATGAACACTTAACCAACTTATAGAGGCCCAAAATTTCTTTTAGAAACACATGTTACATTAGGAACATTAAGAGAGATCATATGACATATTGTATACCTTCAACAACATCTCTCCACTATCAACAACACTTATAATCCTCATCTTAATATATCATTATGAGATCAGCTCTTCTAATAGCAACTATGCTCAATACTTCTTTGAATATCATCAGACAAGGCATGGAATCCAACCATGAACCTCAACAAACATCTAATAAGGAATTCCATCCAACCATGAACTTCAGAAAGGCATGACATCCAATCATGAACTTCAACAAGCATCTCCATTCATCAATGTTAACCCAACCTAAATGTTATCAACAGTGACAACCAATGTTAAGCAACAAAAACTACAACAATCTCTCACCAATTGCTTGACATTAGGGACATCAAATTCCAACAGTCTCCCTTACTTCTCAAGTGATGAAAAAAATGTCAACCATAAATAATTCACCAAGTGTTTTCATCATCTACTGACAACAAGCTCATCAACCACTACCAAATATATAACAATCTTCATCAAGTGTTGACATCAACAACTACCATCAATCTCACAACCATATGACAACCAACCATCAATGTTGACATCAATGGCAACCATTTCCAACCATCTTTCATAAATATCCTCAAGTGTTGACATCAATGAAAAAAGCTTCCAATACATATTACCTCCCATCTAAGTATTCTTTCTCCTCAAATTGTAGTTGCTCTTGACCTAAGTGATTTTTGTTACAGTCAAGGATCTAATTTCTCTGTTGAAATTCCTTCCCAATTTGAATTTATCTATGGAAGAGTCTACATTATGAGCATAAAAATATTCCCCATTTACTTCATTAGAAAATATTTGTTGATGGTAGAATCTCTTAACATTCCTTATGTTCTCTATATCTTGTTCATGACCACCTTATTCTACAAAAGAGTGATCATCTTCATTGGAAATTTTCTTAGAAGATAGCATGTTAATGTTCTAATGATCATGATCTACATTAGACCTATGACTACCATCATTACATTCATCACAATCATCATTTGGGAACATGATTTCTAATGCAATAGCATATTCTAATGGTAAGTGTAGCATTTATAAATTCATGCACTAATAATGACTATCTACATTATTAACATGTGGCCTCCTTAGAGGGTCAAGATTATCCCTATTCATTTTTTCTTTATGGTGTTTTGTCACTAGTTTCCCATTATGGCACGTGGTGTTGTATGTTTGATCAACCAATCTTAGTTACCTCTCATTTGTATTTTGATATTTCCTTTCATTAAATGTCTTTTTTTATTTTTAGCTACATTGTAGCTCAATTCTTTCAGTTAATGCAATAAATGATCCACTTTGTCTTCAACAGCAAGGGCTTTACTACTTTGATCTTTTTTATTTGATAAGATCCTCATGTGACTCCTTTTTCTTACATTGTCAAAAGATCTCTTATTTCTCTCAATGTTATATGCGATTCTATATGCATCTCTCACTGTCTAGAGTTCCTTTTCCCTCAAAAGTACCCCACATTTGCATCATGTGTGTTATAGTATAGGACCAAAGAGAGATTCATTTGGTTTCATATGAGCTGAGATTGTTGACATTGATCTAGGAAATCTTGTATTGAAATATAGCATTGACTCATTTTCTCCTTTAGAGATATACATAAACTTGTTTATTATGAAACTATGCTCAATTTCATCCCAATATTATTCTCAAAATTATTTATAAATCTACCTAGGAATCAATAATGTCGCCAATAAATCTCTTATACCACTCTCTTGTTGTATCATCCAATTACTAAGCAAACAACTTCACCAACATGTTATCTTTGATTTCATAGTCATGAGTGAGATTATTAAAATCTTTGAGATGATCTTCTTAAAAGAAAACATTATTCCCTTAGATTTTTATAATCTTAGACCTCACTTTAGCATGTATCAAATTAGGGTACCCTATTATCCTGGTGAAGTTCAATTGTTTGTACCTCTCTAACTTTAAAGGAGGCCTAGAAAAAGCCTATATACTATTGTTTCTAGATCCTCAATTTATTTTTCCACCAACAAGGTTCCCTAGTCTTCCACGACCTCATTAGTACACATTTCTAATAATTTTTATTCTCCTTAATTCCTCTACATCCCTCTTTTCTTGCAACCTAACCAATTCATTTATTAAAATGGCCATCTCCTCGACAATGTCAACATGGTTTGGTCCCTATGATCTAACAATGCTTTCCATTGATCTTCATGATCTAAGTTTACCCTTTCCGCTTCTAAATTTATTGTAGGCTTCTCTTTTGTGTGCTCTTCTTATTTGGTATCATTAAAATCTTAAAATATATCATAGTCCTTTGCATCACCCATTTACCACAAAGGATGCTCCTCCTCTTTCACAGGTGAATTCAATTGTTGGTCATATAAGGAATTCTACCTTGTATTCATTCTAGATATAAGACCCTCATTAAAGAGAGGTTTTAATTCTCTTGTATTTCTTTCTCTCTCAAGATCATTTACAAATTATTTATATTTAGGGTCTGTAGACATGGAAAATATACTGACACACTTGACCCTAATTTACTAACATCATTTTGTCATGAATCGTCTTCTTAGCTAGTCATCACCTTTCCTCCCTTAATTAAATAAGTCAAATTTATCTAATTAAGTTGTCATCTCCTGTTAATTAAATCAATCAATCTTATTTAATTAATCCTCTAATCTCCATTTAATTAAATAATTCATTTTATTTAATTAAATCACTAAGGTCACTCTATTAAATTAAGTCAATCTTTAACTTAATCTAATATCATCTCCTTTTAATTAAATAAATCAAAATCTTTATTTAATTAAATCTAAATCATATTTCCTCTCAACTTTGATTTAAATCAATCCAAAAATATAAATCAAATTGTCACATCAACTAATCTCCTATTAAATTAATCAAATCCTGATTAATTTAATCCTAATCACCTAAATCCTCTAGATTTTGCAACTTGCTCCAATAAATCATTTCTTTGATTTAATAAATCCTTAAATTAATTTCAGCATGGCATCAAAAGGGAATATTCCTCCAAGTTTGAAAATCCCTCCAAATGGATGTGTCCTTCCAACAAGGCATTCATTTCCTCTTACATGTCCTTGTGCATTGAGCCAAGTGGCATTTAATTCATTTTTTTCTCCCTCCAACATGTCATTTCAAAAATTTGAAATTCCACCTAATATCATTTATTGTGCACATTCAGCAAAATGTGCTCATCCTTCATCCATTCACATCTTGACAAGTGGAATTTGGGCATTGGATGTTGAATGATCCCACATTCCTCCATTTTGCTCATTCTTCCATCTTGTTCTTTTATTTATAGAAGGCTCTTCTTCTCATTTTGGATCCACAACTTAGAGCAAAGTTACTATCTCCATATTTAGAGAAAATTCATCCATTTCCATACATTTTCCATCATCATAGCTAGCTTATTGCAGATTTCATCAGGGAAGAACATTGTTCATCATCACCAAGTGGATCAATTTTCATCAAACTTGCAAAGAAGTTGGGAAAGGGCCAATTTCCACATCAAATTAGCACCAATTCCCCCATGGGATTGAGATTTTGCATGCTTAAATAGGTTTTAATTGCTTTTCTTGTTTTTTTTCTTTATTTCTTTCCTATTTTGAGCATTGTAGATGAATTTCATGGGGAATCTTAGTTCTAACTTGCATTTGGATCTAATATTTTGTTTGTTTGCTATGTTTGTGCAAGTCTAGGATTGCGGTTCATAGGGTCATTCCACTCCTCCTCAATACCTTGGTATTTTTTGAGGGAATACTATCATTAGATTATGCAACAACATCACCCTCTACTATAAGGTCAATTACATTACTTTTAGAATTCATTGTAGTAGAGTTAGATGGTTTACCTATTTTTTTCCTTCTAGGTGTGTTGCTCCTTTTGAGGTTCACCTTCTAACTTCTTATCAATTTTTTCTTTAAACAATGATTCCCTCCCATCCATGCTCAAGTGTTTCTTATTATAGTTTTGTTTGTAATAAGAAATCCACCACCCATTGCAAGGGTAAAGACAAGAGAGACTAAATTAGCAGTGAACAAGAAATACCTTTAAAAACAAGGCCAAAGGGGAAAGCACTAGGTTGTCCCCAAAAGAGACTAATTTATTGGTGTTTTTTTATATCATGTCCCTAGGGCTCTTACCAAGATATTAGTTGTGTGACTATATTTTAGCACACATAGAGGACACCTATGCTCAATTTAGGGATTAGAAAAGGCCAACGAATAATATTATATACCTCTTCTACACTTTGAGCCCTCCCAAGCTCAAGAGGTTAATCCCAAAGATATTTTAGAAAATAAAGCTCAAAATTATCCTTACAAAGAATGCCTCCTTATAAATAAAGCTCAAAATGAATCCTAGCAAAGAATGACTATATTATATCTATGCTTGTTGTTCTTTGTTAAATATTGCTACATTTAATTCATAAATATCCTCTTTGTGGTAGTTAGATCAATGATACAATTGAAGATTGATATGATCACAAATCCCTTAAATATGTCCAATGGTAGCTTCTTACAACATCATTGACCTAGTAAAATTACACTATACATAATATTCTAGGGTTTCAATTGTCAATAATCATAATAGATTCAGTATAAATTTTTAACAATGGACTATGTATAATGGTTGGATAAATAAAAATAAAATAGAAAGGTTTAAAATGTTTTTTTTATTTATAATGAGGGAATGATTGACCTTCCAGAGTGATCGTTGCCTAATACTACAACATAGAGTCTACCCTAAGTGGAAACCCTAACAACAATGCAATCCCTTACTTTTTAGACGAGTATGATTTAATTGGATCTATCTTGCAAATCTCAAACCCTCAAATGCCCTTTGTCCCTACTAAAGTAATCTCTACTTAATAATCCATAAACAATTTTAAAACTCCACATAGTAGTTTCAAATATTTTCACACAAGTGGGTAATCCCACAATAATGAGTCCCCACTTTTTGGCCAAAGTAGGACATTAAAATCAACATTTTTAACTAAATCTTCACTTTCTAAGACCTATAACAACTAAACCGTTAAGAATTTGAAGATGATGCAAACTAGTGATTTTTGATGATTTGTGTGTGGATTCTAATATATATATATATATATATATATATATATATATATATATTTTAAATAAATTGTGTTTTTTTCACGTAACTTCTAATAACTTATTTTTATAATAAATAACATTATTAAAAAGTGACATTTATGTCATAATGCATAAATTTTTTTTTTAGAACTGCTTAAATTATAATTTTAAAAATATAGATTTGTAACATCAATATCTAGTGCATGGATATCTTTTCATAATTTTTTGTTACATTTTTTTAACTTGAGGTAATTATAATTTGGACATAGGTGTATGTCGTAACACATAACTTGTTTTTTTTATATCAAAATTTAATTTATTTATTTTTTGTTGAAACAAGGACATCAATACCTAGTGCATAAATATTTTTTTCAATTTTTTTTCAGTATTTTACTATTTTTCTATATGTGTAGATCAAATAACTTGATGTTCAGTGAAAAACCTATGTTCCAAAAAAATTTAAAAAACAAGTATATTAAATTTATACTTGTTGGAAAGCTAGTTTCGAGGACTACAACCTTGCAAATTATCTTGTCAAGTTAATTTCATTTGAAGGTCCAACCCAAGGTTTATAACTAGAATTTTTGAGGAAAATTTGAAGCAAACATTAAAAGTGTCTACCTAAGGCCTTTCGTTTGAAGGTCCTTCAAATGAAGGTACCTTCATTTAATGAAAAACCTATTTTACTATTTTACTATTTTTCTACTTGTGTAGATCAAAGAACTTGATGTTCAGTGAAAAACCTATGTTCTGGAAAAATTTAAAAAATGAGTATATTAAAATTATACTTGTTGGAAAGCTAGTTTTGAGGACTACAATCTAGAAAAGTATCTTGTCAAGTTAATTTCATTTGAAGGTCCAACCTAGGGTTTATAACTAGAATTTTTGAGGAAAATTTGAAGCAGACATTAAAAGTGTCTACCTAAGGCCTTTCGTTTGAAGGTCCTTCAAATGAAGGTACCTTTGTTCAAAGGTATTCAAGCACCTTTGTTTGAAGGTATGTCGTTCCCACAAAAAAAGTAAAAAAAAACTTCGAACGAAGGTAATTTCCAATAATGGAAAAAAGGCACCTTTGAACGAAGGTCCCTCTTTACTCCTTTTATGGAAATTTCTAGAAAAGGAATAGAAAGGGACTTTCGTTCAAAGGTCCCTTTTTTTTCCATTTTTGGAAATTATCTTCGTTCAAAGGTTTTATACATTTTCAACCTTCAAACAAAGGTAATTTTTGACACACCTTCAAATGAAGGTATTTTAAGTTTTTACTTGCATTTGACATTAAAAATTTGATGTCCCAAGTTTGGGACCCATTATTATGGGATGGCCCAACTAAAAGCATATATAATGGAAGGTTTTGTTTCACTCTTTGATGCAAACTAATAGAAATTTGATACAAAATACAACAAATGTGTATATAGGGTTTCCTTTAGTCCCCTAAAACTCTAATAAATTTGTGGAGACAAATTGCAAAACAAGAACAAAGAAGTGTATTATATTAATTTTCTAAAAATTATTTACATCACCATTACAAATAAATAGAAAATAAAAAATATGAGTTGCAATTATAAGTGGAACTTATACATGAAATACAACTTGACCTGGATAAGTTTTTCCCTTACAAATGAAAAAACTCAACCCTCAACAATGAAAATTCATTTTACTTACATAGATCTACAATGGAATCATGGATAACATGGCCAACAGGGTGTGCAAGTGGAAACAATTTTGTTGACATCACACACCATATCTTGTAGCCCCAAAAATATCATCAAATAGTTGAAGAACATGCTAATAATTAATATAATCCAACCTCTGATATTTGCAATCAAATTTGACCATCAAAAGATCAAGATATAGTGCATAGAGAAGGGAAATCCATAAAATTAATGAAAACTATCAAGAAAAGAATTGAAACACCATGGTGGGCATGGAATAATGTTGTCAAGATCTAGACTATATTTCTACATTAATGATGCCTCTAGACCTAAAGAAAAAGGACATCCAAAGCAACCTAGTAAATTTACTATAAGAGATGGTATAGGAGTACCATCATTCAATTTATTGTTTAAATATGCCCTCCTTCAATTAAAATGTGTTATAGGCATGAATAGATTAGCTCAGATGGTTTCAAGGTCCAATCAAGCATTAATGACAATCTTGGAGGAGTTTGGGAGAGGTAGGACAAGTTTTGAATGGTTTGCAAAAAAATGATGTGCAACCAAACATGAGGGGTGCAAGAATTTGGTGTGAAAGTGAAGAATGATGACCACCCAAATGGAAAGCAGACCTCCACAAAGTCACTTTTGTAGTTTTTTTTCAAATTAACTTTCACAAAAAGGTCTTCAATTACACATTTTCAAGGTTTGAGGTTCCATCAGCTAGTGAAGTGGAAGAATGTCAAAAAATGATGTGGAAGTGGATAATGGAAGTGAAGGGTTTAAAAAGATACAAGATATGGAGGTTCATCCAAATGGAAGAATGTTTGTTTGGAGAAGGAAATATTACTAAAGTAAGTTGCGAGAAATGTAAGTGCAATTGTAGCTTCAAATACAATCAGATGAAAATGAAGTTTAGATGGAGGGTAAAACTCTACAAGGTGGAAAAATGTATGATGTCATCATGACATCATGGTGATGTTATTATGGAAGGGGAAGTCACTTAGAGGATAGTGAAATTATCATGACATCATTAGGTGTGAATGATGTTAGCAAGAAGGGGTTTGCAAGAAAACGGATCCGAATGAGATACAAGAAATGGGGGGTTAATTTGAATGCATAGAAGGTTCAAATGGAAGATGGAATTCCTTGGGATAGAAATAATTGCCCTAATAGAAAAAGGATGTCAAAGTGAAGCTTTCAACTAGATATGTAAACATTTAAATGGAGGAGAAATTTTTGCATCCACATGAGGGTTGAAACCCACACGATGAGATGCAAAGGAAAGCAAAAAATGGCTAAGGCATGGAGAAAATTTGTAGAAATTTTGTCTAAATGAAGATGAAAGTGAAGCTCACATATTTGAATGTAGATGGAAACCCCGCAAAGATGGAAAGTGGAAACATGTAGAAAAAGGACATAGAAGTGAACACATGCAAAGAAATGTTACTAAATTGAACATTGAACAAAAATAATAATTTCTAGTTGCACTTTGAATTCCTACAAAGGGAAAAAAGAGGAAATTGAAAAGATGAGTTCAAAATAAATCATGTGAAAAAATTAAGGAAAAGTGAACTTATGTGAGAAAATGGTGTTGAAGTGAATCTTGGAAGTGGATTTGGGAAGACATCCAGTTGCACTTCAAATTCTCGCAAAGGTCTATGATGAAGGTTTAAGTGGAGGAATAGATGAAGAAAGAATTTTGCAAGGATTTGATGCAAAAGTGAACATGGATACCAAATGGGAAAATATCCAACTGCAAATCCTGGAAACTTAACATTGGTTAAAAATATGAAAATTGAAGTTTGCAAAAAATGGAAGGTGAACCGAATGTGAACAATATCTAGTTGGGATATCAATATTTGCGTCTGGTGGGAAGGGGAAATCCTACAAACTATAAAAAATACCAACAATTGAACTAAAAATCTCCAAACTTAGGATTTTTGAAACCCTATAATCATTCAACACATGAGTAGCACATGAAGGACGAAAAAATACAAAACTTACACAAAATTAGAAAATGGAAACCCATATAAATATTTATCATATCAGTTATATGTGATGGGTTAAATGAAACCTAACTGCACAAAGGTATTGAGACTCAAGAAAAATGTGACATGGAAGGATTGATTCCCAACAAGAGGATTGTTTATCTCCATTTATTAATGATGGTAGGAGTATTTTGTAGCTCCCCAAGAATCTTTCTCAAATCCTCTCCTCGTGTCCCTTCCTTGAGAGGCTTGCATAGACTCCTTTGTTATATCCAAGTTGGGTATATTGGTTAGTACCCTAATAGGCTCTTTTATCTCTAGATTGGATGGATTGACAACACACTAGGAGATTCATTTAACTCCCTCTCCTTTGGTTGGTTTCTTGATTAGTACAATGAGAAGCTTCTTTAGATCCCATTTTGATTTGGTTGGATGGTTTTTCATCAACTTAAGAGGATTTTTTTTTTAAATCTCATCTTACCATTTGGTTCATAATTGATGTTCATGAAATAAATGAAAATTGTTAAATTCCTAAACTAGTAGTTTATCTCATTCACTTATCTAGAATGTATTTTTCTAAACTAAGCTAATCTAATTTTATTTTTATAAACAATAAAGTAAGAAAAAAAATTAACTTAAACTAAGTCTACAAAAACATCTTTGTTGGAAGGATATGCATCAAATGTGAAGCAATCAAATATTTCTCCTGGCATGTCTACAAAATATTTCTCAACCGCCTAGTTGGAATAATAATCACAAAATGGACCTAAAGAGAGGTCAAAACCTGAAATTATTTTAACATAATTTTGTTGTTCTCTTTTTAATTGATCAACATCATTGGGAAAAAAATAAAATACTTTAGATTCTATATGCAAATTGTCACTCTTACAAATTTGTTGCATTTTTGTAAGGTCGTGAGTGGAATGTTTAGTATGGTACATAATATTATTTTTTTTAAATGTTTGAATTTTAAATATCATTTGTAGAAAAAGCACATGTACCCAAAAAAAAAATTGGTGGAAAAATAAAATGCTTTGCTCATTCATTTTTGTCAAGGCTCTCAAAATTTTAGTATATTTGGAAAATATAATTGCTACATACCTTTTTTCTCAAATGCTAGAACAAAAAAAAGGTTTTCTCATGAAATTCAACCCAAACATCTTCAAATATAATTTTTTTTAATTGGTATCTAACCAATTTTTTCTTGAATATTACTTTTGGATCCCTTTTATTATTTGCACACTTTATTTTATGACAACCCATTTTCATGATCTTGTTTTATTCTCATTAGGTGACTACCCAAAGCATCTTCTCTTGCATACACTACTTTGAAGCCTACTTGGATCCCTTGTAATAGCTCGTTGTTTGATATTCAAAAGGAGGAATAGTTGAGAAATATATATTCAATTAAATATTTACTCCAAGAGTTTAGTAGCATGACATAACCAAGGAAAACATCATCCACTTCTATGTCTATCTTCAAGTGTCACTTTGGATGTCAAGCCAACTTTGAAATTTTTTATTAGGCCATTGTTTTTATCACTTTGGAATCAAAAAAAGACAAGTCTCTCTAAGGACAAGTCATTTCTAATATAATTTTTCTCAACACAACTTTGGGCATGCTAGAACGAAAAGCCCTTGAATCAATAAATAGTTGTGAAGAATGAAACCATCAAAAAAATAAAATATAGAAAGAATGAGTTGCATTCTTTGTCTCCAAATTCAACCCCAAGAACAATGTGGGGATGACCATATTGAATTTCAATTGAGTAAGCTATAGTGTGTCATCTTTGACACTAGAAAATGCATGTACATCCTTTCTTAGGTGAAATTTTATCATCACAAATAACTGCAAAAGAACTTTGATCCTATCTAGCTCATTCACTAATCTCATTTATTAATTTGCATTGATTATTGGCAAATATAGTAACTTTTTATATTTTTATGGTGCATCTTCAAGTGAATTATCTTCTTTGGACTTTGAGGAAACATCTTTTGCCTAACCTCTTTGCTTGGATCTTTTCTCTTCTTCTAGAGGAAATGAGAATTCCTTCACTATCAATGATCAATCCTTTTTGTAAATTTTCTTTACCTTCTCATTTTCTTTATTTTCATATTTTTCCTCAATTATAGCTCTTAATACTATTTTAAACTTTTTGAAATAATTTATTTCAATAACTTCTTTCAATTATGTTTTCTTCAAAGGAAAATTCAGACATTCCTCCCTTTCAAGAGGAACTATGAGACTCGTGATATGAGTACACTATATAGCATCATCTTCCTCTAATATTCCATTGACTTCAAATTCATTGTTGAAATAATTTTTTCTTCATGCCAATAAGTAGATATATCACATGACTGAGAAAACTAGTTGTTATCCAACTTTCATGGAACTGGACAACTAGCTTCATTTATCTTTTTCTTTGTTTTCAAATGAGGAAAAGTCAAACTTACAAATATATTGAAGGTTTCTCTATGGATGATGATGGGTCTAGATAATGGCTAGTTTTTCCTTCATCAGTTCATGCTTTCATCTATTCACTTGCTAATTTTCACAAACATTTCCAAGACTTCATACATCTTTCATATGCCTTTTATGCACTTTGATAGACCTAAACATGTGGAAATATAAATATGATATATTGATATATGCTTGTGTGGATGTATTAATCTTCATAAGATTTAGTATATTTTTATGGTTTAATTGTGATTGTTAACGACATGGATTCCTTGGTAGTGTTGGGTGAAAATTATGTAATCACCTTTTCAATAGATTACACATCCTAGATTTCAACCATAGTTGTGTGAGATATAATATCTCCTCTCAGAAAAGTGGAGGCGCCCTTCTTACTACTTTTAGAAACTAAGTAAAACAAACTAAAAACTTACAAAATGTACACTATACTTAATAGATTTGGGGTGTGTCACATTCATCCTTCTCTCTTTTTTTAGAGAAGATGTTTTACAATGCTCCACGGTTGGTAGTTCTAATTTTGTGCAACTTCGAAATAAAAACAAAACAGTAATTCCAATACCTCTATCTTGTCAAAGAAAAGTGTAGAGGTACCAACATGATAACAATAACAATAAAAATGAGAAAGAAAAGCTCACAAAGGCACAAAGTCATTCCATAGCTTTTCACTGGCAGATCCTTAAGATGCGTAACACGTGTCATATTAGAAGTGAAAAGTCTTCTAGATATAGCAAATCAGTTCCACAAACAACGTAAACAAATGTAAGCACAAAGTCTTGCAGATAATCCACCAATGATTACTCAAACATAAATGTAAATTCAAATAAAGAATGTAACACAAAGTTTACATAAATTTATTCGAAGCCCATCAGATCTCATCTACTAATCACTACCAATATTATCAATCCACAAGATTATCGATTCCAACACAAAATCTGGTATGCAATTCTCTTCTTTATTGTTCACATTTTCATTCACAAACATGAACACAAAGTTTCACAAATCTGCTTCAAAAAGGGCAGCACTTCATTGCAAAATACTAAAGGTCAAGATTACAGTAGAAATCCCTCTTATTTATAAAAGAGAGGTAAGGGCAAGTCTAGGAAATTAGTTGAGTAAAATTAGGAAAGTTAGGCAAGCTAATTTAGGAAGATCTCACCTAACTTTAACTAAGTCAAAATTTTGTCCATCTTTGTGGAACTACATCTCGGATTTTTAATGTAATTACATTTTCTGAAAAGACATTTAAGATGTCAAAAACTATTTACAAGATGCATAAAGGGAAGCATCAAAATATTCAACACTAGAAATAAAGAGTCTTCATGGTTCCTTGCTTTGGGCGTGGAAGTCTTCATACTTCTTCTTGGTCTCCTGGATGAATGCATCATCTGGACCAACTATGTAATCTACAAGGGTGTGAACTCTTATGATCAACCTTCTAGTAGATGAAAGAATTTACTTGCACCTGTGAAGATGTGTCTTGAGATTATCAAGATTTAGTTGTATCTCATAAGTGACATGTATTGAGGCTTTTGAAAATTTGGCATCCTCAACTTGTTGCATGACAGCTTCTTTGTCTATCTTGGAAGGTTCGCTAGCCGGGACGAGAATACGGTTTTCTTCAAGAAGCTTTCCTGAAAACTCCTTAATTCCCTTCTCCAGGATAGCACAATGTCCTTCAACATCTTCTTGAACATGGTGGAGATCTTTGATAAGAGATTTTATCACTTTGTTGTGGTGCTTGAGTGATTCTTTTACCTCTACATATTTTTCCTTATCGGGAATTACCCCAACTTTCACCAATTTACTTAGTTTTTCCTGTTTCATTTGTGACCAAAATGATAGGAATTTTTCCATCTCTTTTTTCTCTTGGGTAAGAATACTTTCTTCCTTATCAAGCTCTGATTTGAGCTTGGCTATTTGTGTGGCCTTCTCATCTGCAACAACTATTTCCTATGAACCATCTTGTATTAATTCATCAATGAAATCATACAATGATTTACCTTTGGAGGAAAAAAAAATTTCCTTCCGTACTACTGGTTCTTCAAGGTTTTCAATAGCCATGGGTTGGATATTTCCTAAAGAGTTTGCAAGTCTCCTCAAAATAGTTGCATATCGTTCGGCCTTTTGTTTGTACATGTCTCGGGCTTGTTCCATTTTATCAAGCCTTCCTACCAACGCATCCAAGGTTACTTGTGCATCTGCCTTTGCACTTTCATTCATGACCTTTCCAAGCTGGACTCTTGTTATAGTGTAGTCCTCCATATTTACATCTCCTTCCTCTTGAGGCGATATACCAATTTCCGCAAACTTATGGCCAGTTTTATCAACATGGAGTTTGCAATGTACCTTTTTCTTCCCCTTGGCTTTTGGAGGGGCTATCTCTTCAAGATCGAGTTCCTCCAGAGATATCATTTGCTTTTTCCTCTTCGATACTTGAGATACCAACCAAGGGGGAAGAGAGGAAGTATGAGCTTCTTGGCTAACTGTCAACTCTTTTGTCACAACCGCTTTTGTAGAAATGACTGGTATGGTGACAATTGTAGTGTTTTTCATGACTACACCAATAGATTGCACACCAAGTTGACCATGCAAAAATTCATTCATGAACTTGTTGAATTCAACCTCAGAAGTGATATCATAGGATGGAGATGACAAACTGGGAATGGATGATGGAGGACTTGATAAAAATATCAATTGTTTGTGTATTTGAAACTGATGGAGGAGTATAAGTATGGTTGATGTTGCAGGGGGATGAGAAATATCCACTGTAGGTATTGTGGATGTAGGAGGAGGTGATGTGGGAAAAGGAGGTGGAGGAGTATTAGGATTAGGAGGTGTATGAGGAACATTTGAAGTTACAGGTGATGACATTTGGGGAAAGTCTTCAACAACATTCTCATATGGAGATGGAGTTTGTTCTTCATCATGCCCAATTTCCTTTTTATCACCTTCTTTTTCTCCTTCTTGATCACCTTCTTGTCCTTCAAACTCTTGTTCTCCTATGGAATCTTCTTCCTCATCAAATTCTTCTTCTTCAAAATCTTCTTCAGTAGATTCTTTGCTTGAATTTTCTTCTTCTTCGGAATCTATCTCTTCAAAAATGGGCCCTTTTCCATTTGAGTGAGATGTTTCAAATTTTGTGGCTTCTTCTTCTTGAACTACTTGTGTATCTTTATTGCCAACAATGAGCTTTATTCTAGGGCCTCTTCGAGAAGAAGAGGGAATAGCCACCTGCTTATCTTTCATGTGGAGTTCCTATTGTTGGCTAACTTTTGCTCCAGGTATTTCTCCTGTCGACTCTGTCCTGAAGGCTTTCATCTAGAAACCATGTTTGTGTAACCACTTTGCAGTGTTAGCCAATATGGGAGCAATCCTCTCCCTAATGGAGACACATTCCTTCTTAGACCACTATACTACAGGCAAGGGTTTCCTAGAAATCTCATTTTCATCATAGGTAGCATTCATGATGTCACCAGGGACCTTGAAACCCTTTGGTAGGTCAGTGACACCAAGATCCTTGATCTTCTCTATGGTCAAACTACAGTAATCCATTTTTGGGATGTCTTCCTCATCTTTGTATTTATCCCATATGTCTTCGAAGTGATACTTGTGGTTGTGATCTTTCTTCAACTTCCTATTCACATTTTGGTAATCAAAGTCAAATCTATATTTGTAGGTCCTTATTGTCATGACTTGCATTTTTGCATAAACTGATTTGGCTTTTTTCACACTCTTAATGGTATATCTACCAATCGTCAATGGGAATTTGAAACCGGGTTTGTGAATCCCCATTCATTCTTTGTGAACTGAAATCAACTATCTACATAACTCCATGAGTATCCACTTGTTTGAGGGACATCTAGGCAATATGTAAGGGCACCCAGTGTAGCACCCTACCCTCATGTAAGTGAAAGTTGGAAATTGTAAGAATATGCACCCAACCTTGCTTACCACTTTATAGGCCTCATCTTACACTCTCTTCTTTTCGAGAGTTGGATCAAAACTGTATAGCAGAGGTGTGAAGAAGGCATTTGTGACCCTCCTAAAATGGTGAAGACTCTCCTTTAGCTCCAATTGATATAAATACTTGTGCACTAGTACAGAGTGTCGGTTCCCCTTTCTAGAAAGTCTTAGCAATTGTCTCATCACGGCTACAACATATATCAAATAAGAAGTCATATAGAAATTCAAAGTGGTTGGCACATTAATTAGCTACTCAGGGATCTCATCACTGATTTGAGTTCCCCAATCAATATGAGCCTTCTTTCTCTGTATGATCTTAATGTATTCATACATCCAGTCCTAAAAATGAGACCATTTTGGTAAGCCTTTGACCCTACTCAGGAGAGTGATCATGTCCCTGACATCCTCTTTGAAGTCACTTAATGGAAGCCCTTTCGGCCATCTTGAGATAGTATTCCTAGGTTCCTTCAACCATTGACTATTAATCAAGTTCTTAGCCTTATTGGGATCTGATTCATAGACTTCTTGTGCCTGCTGAATAGAAATCTCTATGTATTGTTCCATGTATGGAACTTTGAAAACAATATCAAATAATTCAGAATCAAGTCTTATTATCACTTGTCTAGAGGATTCTATCACACTTTTGCTTTCCTTGATGTAATGGGATGCAACTTGGAGGACAAAGTTTTTATTGTGTGCAGAATTTGGGAATTTGGACACTAGATGTAGATTGTTGTGTATAATGGCTCTTAGGGAGTCTTCAAGAGGATTTTTCTCAGTCCTTTTCACGAAGTCTTCAAGATCCTGATGACCGACCTCTTTGTCTTTTATTTCATCCACCTTGGAGATCACCACTGTAGGTGGAAAAACATCTTGATCCTTATATTTCATTTTTCACTCTTTTCTAGAAGACAACGGAGGCTTCTTGGTTGTCATATAGAAGCAATTGGATAAAAGATGTCACCTTGAGGACCACTTGACGAGATCTAGAGAAAAACTAAAATGATGGTTAATCAATAAGCATTAGCAGAAAAAGTAGCATTGGGAATTGTGAAGTGAGAAAATGATGTTGAGCAAGCATGAAACGAGCAATTAGGCATGAAAAATGAAGCAGGAGCGAAGAAACGGGGTCTAGAGAGAAAATAGAGCAATTTTGAAGTGTTTAAAGGAAAAACTGCCAAATGTGTAGGAGCGTTGAAAAACAACGCTCCTACACTTAGAGAGATAGTTTCAAATGTAAGGGAAGTGAAAATCAGCGCCCTTACATGTTCTTCATGTAAGTTTTGCAAAATGTGTCAAGGCATTGAAAATCAACGCCTTGACATTTTGTCTTTGGAAAGATAATGAAGTTGTATAGAAGCGCACTTTTTAAGCACTTGAGCATGAAGGGATATCACTCCATGTAGGAGCAGTGATTTTTCACCACTCCTACATGTGGAGTATAGTGAAATTCTTTAAGTTAAGAGGTGGTAATTTTCACCACTTTGTCATCTTTGGAGAGCATTTTAAGTTGGGGTAATAGCGGAAAAAATCACCGCTTTAACACTTGGACTGATGATCTTTCAAAGAACAATGAAACTCCAAGAGAAATCACCGCTTTCAATCATGTAAACATAGAAGAAGGTTTGAAATTCTAAAGAAAGTATTTTGAAATGGATTAAAGACAAGAATGAGGAACAATGAAGAGAAAGGTAAACTAGGGCATGCGTCTTGAAAATGAATACAAAAACCCTAACAAAAGAACGCGACATAGAAACAAAAGAAAAATGAATGAGGGAATAGAGTAAAATCGCGTGATATGATAAGAGGGATGAAGATTTTGAAAGTGAAAGGATTCAAAATGAATCTCCAAGCAAGGAAAATGAAAATAAACATGGAGAATCAAAACTTAAAGAGCTTCTTGGAACAAAAAACACGAAGGAACGATGAGGGAAAAGAAATGACAACATACCTTGTAGAACGAAACCCTAGTTTGAATGACGAAAGGAATCCCCAAAACCATGAGTTGCAAGAGGATAGACAGTTCCCAATGTGCAAAGGAGTGAAAGAATGATGATTAGAATGAGTTGAAATAACTTAAAATCACTTTTAAGTGATTTATAAGTGTAATAAGTGAACTTAGAGTCGCGCATTAATTAAGGCGCTTAAAGTGATGAAAATGTGAAAAATGCACTGGAGATCAAAATCATCGCCCGTGCATATAAAACTAAGTATAGAGAAAAAGTGCACAAGCACTAAAAATCAGCACTTATGTATATAAAAGTGACTTTGAACAAAAATGCACAAGCACTAAAAATCGGTGCTTGTGCACTTTGACACTTAGAAAAATTTACAACCTCAACATCTAGGAGTGCTAAAAATCAGTGCTCCTACACTTTTGCCAATTTTCACAAATCCCAAAAGGTGGAGGCTAATGAAGATGCTCATTTCGAAGCTCTTCGAAAGACGGACGGGGAAGGACACTTAAACAGAATGTTTGAGATTTTGGAATGCATATCGAGGTGGATTTAAATTGACCTCATTTTGCGTGCTTGAACACCACAAACCTATGAAATGGAAAAGTTTCATAGGGGGTTATTCATGGATCGAGCGCTGCTAGATTCCATGATAATATGTAGAAAAACTAACATCTTACAGCCAAGAAGACTGTAGCCACAACAACTAGATTTCCAACCCACAGTAAAGGACTATGGACGGTTGCATGGGAGAAGCTGGAACAACTGGAGAACAATAGTTCCAAAAGGAAGCAAAGGTGGCTATTGAATGGTCATCTATGAGTCGCCACAAATGTACTTTTATCCACCAATAATTCAACTAGAAGAATTTTGTTCCAATAGGAGTAATCCATGATGTGATAGTTTCCAGAAGACATCCCTATCATGGCAATTAACCATTAGGGGCAGAGTCCTAGTTTGGTTTTCTTCTATTTCATATTTATGGTTTTTTGCTTCAAAGATTTGTCCTCTTCCTATCCTTGAGGGAGAGTGGACGTATGCATTAATTTTTTATTTTCAATCCTTGAATGAATAAGGCTCCTCCTAAGCCTATATATCGGGTTCAATGGTTGAGGTGTAGATCTAGTAGTGATAGTAACAGTGTGATTGTTTTTACTAGTTAATAGTTAATTGTTAGTTTTTTGTTATCAAGTTGCAATAGATATGTACTGTTGAATGAGAAATATTTTAGAGATTATTTTCATACTGCAAGAAGTCTAGTTTTTATGCAATAAAGGTGTTCAAATCGTTGTTATGATTTATTGATCAAATAGTGCATATTTGGTATCTTTTGTGGGTACAACTCAAGCAAGGGAAACTCGAGGTACTATTAACCAACCTTATTTTTCGTTACTATATTAGATGCTATATTATTGAATTCATTTAAGATAAGTTTCCAATTATATGCATATGAATTCCATGAATAATCTTTTGTAGCATGAATTTCATTGAGTTATTCAACAGAGAAGTTAGAGGTAAGAAGTAGAAGTATTAGTTAGTTACAAGTTCATATTCAATAGTTAGCAATTACAGTATTCAGCAGTAAGTACCCATAGCATAAGCAACAAATTTATGTTAATTCCCTTTTTTTGTAATTTCATGCTCTATTTCCTTTTCTAGTTTTTACCATTTTTAGTACATATGTGACCACCTATGTTCCATCGATATAGGGAATAGTAGCATCCTTGAATGCACATATAGTTCTAGCACTGACAAAAGCTTACAAGCCATAGTTGATAATTAAATGAATCCTTTTGTGAAGGTTTGGTGAACTATCAATTTAGGAACCCCTCCTCTGAATTATGTGTTTGCTTGAAAACACCAAGTTAATCAAACATTAGAAAGGCCTTATAGATGATTCTACCCATTAATAGTAGAGTTCAATATGATTGATTGACCATTTCTTTCTTAAGTTTTGCAATATCAATTATTAAATGTTTTACAATGAAATGCATATATATAGCATAACACTCAATTGTAAAAGAAATATGTATGCATTTCCTTAGGTCGAACAAAAGTCCAAACATAGAATATCATTAACCACTTATCGTCAATTCCTTAACCAAATTATATCTACATTATTGTGTTAATAACCACTTATTATACACTAACAAAGCTAATTATAATAGGTTTAATAAATTGAACCTATATGTGATAATTCCTAAAATCAATTGTGAGATTAAAAAATAATTTTGTTATCTCATCTAATTTTGAAGAACCTACATCTATATAAGAAAAGAATTAGGATGAGAGATGATGATTTTCTTCCTTTGTGTTCCTTTTATCTTCATGTAAATATATGTTATGAGCCACTTTCTAGATAGAAACAAATTAGATGACCTTTTCTTTTTTAGCATAATAGAAGGAAACTAAAAAGTAGGTCTTCATCACAAATGTTTCACTTAGATTTATGAGAGAAAGAGTATCATAGTAAAGTTTCACAAAACTCTTATTTAACATAAAAGAGGGGTAAAAATTTATTAAAACAAAAAGAAGTACAAAGCAAGGGCATTACACAGCCCTTTCAAGCTCCACCAAGTGGTCCAACTGTTGAGAGAGATCGAGGGGTAATTGACCCCAATCCATCAAATTCCAATCATAAATATGATCAAAATCCCATTTAGCCAAACAATCAGTAACACCATTCCATTCTCTAGGAATATGAATGAAAGTAACAAACTCCAAAGATGGGCAGAGATTGTGAATTTGTTCAACAATCAAAGCCAAATGCCAGCTAACATCATCTAAATGCCACCTATTCAACAAGTTCACCACTACCTAGGAATCAGAATCAAATATGATCCTTTGCCACCCCAATTGACTTCCACACACCATAGCCAATAAAATGGCCTGAGGCTCCATTAAATTATTAGTATGAAGACCCTTATAAACAGAGAAGATAAACTGAACATCTCCAGAGCCATCCCAACCAACACCACCAATTCTAGCATGACCAGGGTTTCCTCGAGAAGAGCCATCCGTGTTGATTTTTAAGACTCCCTAAGGTGGAGGAGACCATCACCCCTCCCTATTAACCTTTGGAGTAGGATGTCTACATCTGTTGCGCATGAGTTGTCGTTGTTGAGGAGGAAGATGAAGATGATTACAACAACCAACATCACAAGGATCCACTAATTCTGAAAAATCACACTTGCAAGTAATACTTGAAACTAATTCCTTGTGTCACTCTTGAGGGATTGGAAAATCAAGTTTGTAAACAAATTATCTTTTTCAACCCCAATATTGTGTGTGTAATCCTCAATATTTGTTAGATGTTTTTTGCAAAATAGTTAGTACTTCCATTGAGATGATGAAGCTCTTGAGATAATCTTTTGTCATATCATGCAAGATAACCACAATCCAAGTGGATCATATCAAGTAATCACCAATTGTAGCCAAATAGGGCATTTGATTTACATATTGTTGAAGGGGGTTCTTGGTAGCAAAGATGATTGTTAAACTTTATAATTTCTAAGGGTGAAGTAGAAAATTTTAGTAGAGGCCTTATTAGAGGAGAGATTGAAGATGCTAAAAAATATGGAGAAAGATTCCTTTGTGTAACCACCTTTAGCTATATATTTTTTCTTTAGAATCATTTATATGTCTAACTATTCTAAAACAAGTCTTTCCTCTTAGGATCCAACATTTTACGTAACTTTCTTATTCCTATATTTGTTAAAAAAATATGAATCTCCATGCCTTGAATATCATCCTGTTTGAATGTATCCCAAGATTTAGTTGATGTGAACCCTCTAATAAGAGGAAACATCTAAATTTTGTTGGATTCGTTCTTCCAAAGTTGCAAGCAAAAAAAATTAAATTTCATTATAAACAAATAAGAGATTATCACTATCAACTCTTGATCTTTTTATTGTTCAAGGAAAAAGTAAGTTATCTAGCAATGGCACCAATTTATATGTTGTCCCTCGAATTAGCACATAGTGCAAGTTGAACCTCTAGGGATCTATGAAGGTATAAGTTAATAATGTTTGCCAACTTTTGGTGAGTGGCTTTCACCTAAGGTGGAAGGTATTGTCCCTCTTGTCTACTAAGTTAAATTTTTTATTCTTTATTTTTTAAAGTTAAAAATAATTTTTTCAATGAGATTTGAATAAATTTGATCTTCGAATTGGTATCCTTATCATGTGTGACAAAATTTCAATAATTTGTATTTCAAAAAAAATATCAAAAGAAGTAGGAAACATAAGATCAAGATAAACCACATAGAGATCCAAACACAAGTTCCACCATAGCTTTTAATTAGACTTGTATGCACTATTAAAATCAAGGTCAGACAATAAAATTTGCGGCAATGATGGAAAATAAATTGATAAAAGATTTTATGAAATTTGAAGACTGTAAAGATTATTATTAATTAATCCCTTGGAAAAGGGAACTCCATATACACTTTATCCTTTGAAAGGCATCAATTTTGACAATGTAGGAAAATTCAACAAAAAATATTCAAAAATTAGAAGCTTGAAGAAGGAATATCTATAGTCCTCAAGCTTTAATATGCATTGCATACACAACTTTGATAATAGACTCAGGAAATCCTATAATACAAAATAAAGAATAATGAAGTTTACTAGTGAAATATATAAGAAGATAGCAAGAGAAGAATCTAAAATCTTTAGCATTCCAATTTCAAATTCCACAAACATGTCCCTTGTCTAAAAGACTCAAAAAACGCTTTTCTTACATGTTCCTTTTGTAAGCTTTGTGACCAACTAACTTTGCCAACAACATGATGTAGTCAAGAAAAGAAAACCCACTCAAGAGAGACCAAATCCCTACAACCACAAACTATTACACTCCCATGCATAGCAAAAGCAATAAAAGTGTCAAAAATAATAATTTTATTTATTTTTTATAATCTTAAACAGCTCGCATACAAAATACATTATGCTAGAGAAACAATTCCTATAATCCACTCCTCTCACTCACTCAATTAGACTTTCTACATGGCCAATTTTAATACAAATCTCATTTAAGTTTTAAAATGTTTTTAACTCTACTCAACAGAGTTCATCTCCTCTTCTGAATATGTTCCTCTTTACTCTACTATCTCAAAAAAATTCAATGGAGAATTTTTTAAAAAAAATCAATCTAACTTGAATATAAGCCTTTCAACTCCGCATCACCTCCCCCAAGCAATGAATAACAAATACCCAAAGAAACCCATTTCATATGTCAAGGGTGGCTTCATTGTAAAAAGGTCTGAAACTTTTCAAACCCCATTTTCTATCAATATCAAAGACAAATGACCAAAAATTAATACATTACAGTTTTTATCACAAACTTAAAAAGAGAATAGCCACGTTGGCAAGGGATAGTAACTGCTATCAGATCAGATAATCAATCAATGAAAACTTTGGTCATTGCCACAAAAGCTCCCCATGCAAATAGAGAAAATTGCTAAGCTAATCATTGACACACGAATGATTGGTAGCAAATGAATTAGCCATACCAATTTGCATAACACCAAATCAATTGCCAACAACCCAAAGTGAATAGCAACGATCTCAATAAATAATTATGGACTCCAAGAATGAATGAAAAAGCCAAAAATATTTATGGCAGAGAAACCACACTGCCCAACAATGAAATGCCTTTGCCAATAACTTCGAATGACCCAGGAAAAGAAGGAACAACTACGCTGACATGGTTGCAGAAATGAAAATAGAAAGCGGCCATGAACAACAATGTGGACTTCATGAAACTAGAATTACATTGCTCTCTTGTAGTAGTATGTGAAGGAATTCAAATAAAAAAATCTTGAAGCTACTTATAAATTTGTTTAAACTTTTTTTGTGGCATCATGAAAATGATCTGAATCAATCCATAGACATTTTGTAACATAGCTATAATACTAATACTCATTTGAGATATAGAAACCTTCTTGTAACACATTCCAAGAAGCAAGATTATAAAAACTACAAAACAACTAAAACCACTAAAATTGGAAATAAAACAAAAAATAAAACTTGAAATGTTTTTAGTGATGTAGGATTGCTTGCGATCACAAATGCTCTTGCATCAAACACCTCGAATAAGAAGCTTGTGAGTATGACTCACAAAATAGAGTTGAATGGTTGAACCACCCTTCCAAAAACTAACCAATCTACAACATACTACAATGCTATCATAGGTACCTTGAAAATTTTATTTATTTGTCTCTTCCAACGTTTAGCTAGAAAAAATCATGTCCTTTTCCAAATTTGTTCACTAGTCTTTCTTTCTCTTATGGACCTTTATCCACCATAGCCCAACCTCCTCCAAAATATTTGCTACTTTGTTCTTCTTCTCATTGGTTTCAACCCACCTCTAATTGTCCACCTCCACCCAATACTTTTCTTCTTCTCTATTTTTGTGGAATTTAATCCACTATTGACTGGTCTTCCCACCAAATATGATTTCCTTCCTTTTTTTCTCTTGTGGGATTTATCCTACCACTATTTGTCCAACTCAACAAAAATATTTTTCCATTCTCCTATTACTACCACACTTACACTCTAAGCATTACAACAACCATTATTAAACTTAGACATCTCCATAACCATTTCCTTCTCTTCACCTATTTTTCATATACACAAATCAACATTATTCACAATATATAAATTAAAAAACATCATTATTTCCTCATACTTTCTCACCATTCTACCTATTCATGCGTCAACATCATTATTTTAAGGAAATTAGAAATTTCTAGCATTACATCTTCTAATCCTTCTACACTAACCACTTCTTTTTCATTGTATTCTCCTTCTTTTCACTTAGTTGCATCACATCCATCAATATCATCATGTCCTCCAAAGGACCAACCACCATTGCAACCATACACTTCTTCAATTATGCAACTTTTCTTTCTTTACCAACCTCTACTAAATATCTCCTCTTACTACTACATCAACTCCAATATGGAGGAACTCATCTCCCACATCTGCATTCTCTTTCACCACCTATTCAATGTCTTCTAAAAGATATGATATTGTTAAAACATCCTCCTCTACATCCTCTTGCATGAGGATCTCATCTCTGATGTCATCTACACGACACATTGCTTCTAATCATTCTTTACCTACACACACAACATAACTATTAATATTATATAAAACAAGTGTATTTGCAAGTTCCTCCTTATCTTCTTTTTGTGCAATAATCAACATCTTCGTCAACTCCCCAAGTTCATCTAACAATTCTCTTAATAACCCATTTTTTTTTCTCATCTCCTCTCACAATAAACTATTATCATCATCTTCACCAATTTTCTTATCAAGTATGGGTCCTTAAAAGACTACCATCTCAACTTCCAAATCTACTTATTTTTCTTCATTTCTTGCAAACAAAACAACATTAGACAAAAAAGAGCCTCCATCATTACCATTCTTCTTTCTTTCCACGTCTTCCACTTTCTCATCTACAAAATTCTCATTTACATTTTTTACAACTTTTCCTCTTGCACCTACAACCCTTTCAAACTCAATAGTTAATTTCAAAATTACTCATCTTTCTTCATTTTCTCTATCATTTTCTTGACTTAACTCAAACCACTATTTCTATTAGTTCAATCTATGGAATTAAATCACCTTCTTTAACTCCACACTCTTCAAGTAAAACTCTAAAGTTCTCTATCGTAGGTTCCTAAAAAATATTTTTATCAAATAAATTGTCAACAGTGATCACTCTCTCTTCCTTTACCTTTTTCTTTTCTAAACTCTTTAATCTTCCAATCTCTACAACACATCTCTTCATCTTTCTCCACTCTCTATCCCATTCCAAAAGGATGTCCTTCTCTAAACCCTTCTATTTCATGGAAATCACTCAAATCTTATCCTTCTTCTAAGAAGCAATATTCTACCTCTCCACCCCACTCATCATCTTCTTCATCCTTCACTATGCCACTTACATAACATTCTTCATCATATTTACTTTTAATTGTAATAGCTTCTATATACCACTTAATCTCCAATGAACCAAACCTTGATTAGATTTCTACCAGCCCTTCAAGAACATTGTCCATATGAATCCTTCCTTGCTGCTCCATAAACACAAAGTTTATTGGTTTCTTTGTGACTATCATCGTCCTCTTTCTTGAATACATTTCTTACACACATACAACCTATAAATTCTAGATATTCACATAGCTTTTTCCATGATATCACAAGAATCTATGTGCAACAACTTACTAAAGCATAAACCCCCTTGTATTAATAGGACTCCAGTAGCAACAAATTTTAGAAATATTTCAACAACAAACTTTCTCCCACACACTCATGCCTCTATAAAGTCTAATTGCATGCCTCATCTCTCACCTACAATTTTTTTTTCTAAAGCTCAAATTCCTCTATAATTATAGGAATTCTCACTTGCAACAAATTTTCCTAGAGCTTAAAGCTCTCTATGATTACAAGACTTCTACAGTTGCAAATATAAATCTTAGTCTTCAAAGGCACCTTCTAGCTAAGCTTTACTCAACTCACTTCATGCAATCTCCCAACAAAAAATCTACTCTAATAACTTAAAAATGATTTCCTCAACATAAATCCAATGAACTATATAGCTCTGATACCACTTGATGCAATTAAAGAAAGGGAACCCACTTAAGAGCATCCAAATCCCTACAACCATAAACTATTGCACACTCCCATGCGTAGCAAAACCCATAAAAAAGTTCAAACACAATAATTTTATTTATTTCCTATAACCTTAAACAACTCGCACACAAAATACATTATGTTACATAATTCTCTAGCACACTTCTCTCACTCACTCAATGAGACTTTCAACATATTATTTTTAATACAAAACATGTTTCACATTCTAAATTTTAGAATATTTTTTAACATTACTCGACAAAGTTAATACTTCTCTTCCATAGATATTCCTCTCTACTCTACTCTCTCAAATTTTCTAATGGAGATTTTTTTTGCAAAATTCTATCTTACTCAAAGTATAAGCATTTTCATCTCCATGTCTTCCCCAAGCGATGAATAACCAAAAAAACCAAGAAAATTAATACAAAATAATTCCTATAAAATGCGTATGAAGAAAACAACCAAGTGAGAATGGATCAATGAAAACTTTAATCATTGCCACAAAAGCTCGTCATGCAAATAGAGAAAACCACCAAGGTAATCGTTGCCACAAGGAAGATCAGTTTTAGCAATAAAAGTTGCCAAGATAAAACATTACTTAAGCAATAAGATCAATAGGAGTAAATAAAATTACTTCCTCCAAAAGCAAAACGGGCATAATAGTAAGCAATTGCATTAAGTGTTTAAAATACAATAGTTATTTGATTGTATTGCTAAAGGAAATAATAATAGTTAATCTGATCAATCTCATATATGACTTAACTTTGAATAGGTAAAATAGCATTTTTTAATTCTTGCTATCACTAAGTGTCAAGGTTAAACATTTAAATGCAGACTTCTTAAAGCTATAATTATAGTCTTATAGTGGTTTCTAGAGGGCATCAAATAAAAAAATCATAAGCAGCTTATAAACTTAATAAAACTGTCATTTAGGAACATGAAAATCATCTCAAACAACCCATAGACATTATACAATGTAGCTACAAGAGTAATACCCATTTCAGATATAGAAACCTTCATGTAGCACCTCCTCTAGAGCAAGATAACAAAATCTATGAAGTAACAATAATCATCAAATCTAGAAACAAACAAACAAAAAACAAATATTTTTGATGATGCAGAATTTCCTGTGAGCCTGAATCTTCCTGCTTCACATGAGTGACTACATGATGATGGTGTGCTACATAACTTATGATTTTCCTTTAAAGCCAACACTTTAGCTCAATAAAATCATTTTAAATATAGCCTTCAAGATAAACCTTTAAATAAAAGCTTTACTCTTTATTAATAAACTATTTTATAAAAATGAAGTTGTTTTATAACAACTATATTTGCTATTGAAACTTAATCTTTTGCTCTCAAATATTTTGAGTCATTCATCTTAATTCTCGATCAATGATAGAAAAAAATTCTTATAATAGAAAGGTGAGAAAATACAAATGAAGGTTTTTAATGAATTTAATGATGTAACATTGGAAGATCTTATGTTGGATCAAATTTGGTTAAATGGTGATCCAAGAGCATCTAGGATGCACAATCAATCTTGCATCAACCAAAAATAGAATAAGGGATAGCTAAGATTTTTCTATTTTTTTGGTGTGTATTTTTTTTTAATAAATGGCATGTTTGAATTAATCAACTAGGTCCTATATCATTCCAATTAACTTCAAAAAAACTAAATACTCATAGTTGCATCATCAACAACAAGGCATCTAATTGCTACACAAGATCCTTAATTGTTGTGCAATTATTTCCCAGTTGTTGTGCAAATATTCCTAGTTGTTTTGCAACCATTGTTAGTTGTTGCACAATTGTTTCCTAGGTTTTGCACAATAGTTTTTTTGTTGCCAAACAACTATTCCTAATTGTTATGAAACTTCTCTTAGTTTCTTTGATTCATTTAATATTTTTTCAAACACTAGGCATGCATAAAAGTGGGGCACTTAGGGAAAAAAGTTGTTAATATTTTATCCATGTCGGTGGTTGTGTGTCTTCTTACAAGGTTCATGTGTTTTATTTCTTATTTTAAGTAGTTCTTATATACAATTCACTATTATAAGTTGGTATTTCCTCTTGTTGTGATTGTTCAGCTTCTTGGGAATTGACTTTTCATTTTCTTGTAAGTGGTGATTGTGTGTATTTATGTGGGCAAGTGTTTCACAAGTGACGTATTCTAGTATCCATTGAAAATCTTAGTGGATAATGATAATATTTGGGTTGTTACCCTAGATAGAAGAGGAATTTTTATTAAGAAAGTAGATGAAATGATGGGGTATAATTGCTAGGTGACTTACAAAATAAACCCATTGATTTTGTTGTGTAGAGGAAGTGAACAAGAGAGAGAGGGTGGTGATAGAGGGGAAGAGAGTAGGACTGAGAAGAAACTCTCAAGTTATTCATTTAAGGAAGGGAAGTCAAGCTAAGGTCAATTATGTTCGAGATGGAAGATATAGGGGAAGACCTAGATTAAAAAGGGTTGATTGATGGATTTAAGTTTCCTTGGCATTAATCAACCCTTCCATTAATCTCTATGTATGCAATGGTTTTGGACTTCTATCAACCTATTGTAGCCAGTTAAGGTAATTATTTAGTTAATGAAAATATCATTATTTTTCTTCTACTTAGTGTGTAATTTTTTATTTGATGTTTAGGCTACTATAGAATCCCCTACCTATATTTTATCATTTGGTTTCAAAACAAGGATTTCTTATTGACGGGTTCCTTGAGAAAGGTCTAAAAATTTGTTGCAAATGTGAAAGTACTACACCTAAAGAGAGCTACAAGAGGAAGGCACCAAGTGCTACTATAGAAATTTCTTGTTGAGATGTGCATTGTAACACTCTAGTGTATTTGTTGCAAATGTGAGAAAAACCTATGGTTGGAAAGACCAATGACATAAAACTAGTCTTGTGTTGAAGGTTAGTATGATAGTGTTTGTCTCAGGTATCTCTCTTTGGGATTGGGTGTATGTGAATATGTCTTTTGGAAATATTATAATGGTCTTGAGAAGGCCTATGAAATCTATAGCTATGGAGCATAAAAAAGGCCCATGTGTAGAGGGCACTTATGAGTTGGAAATATTGAGAGCAAGTGATGATGCTCTTGAGGGGTAGAATATTGGTAACTTTAAGTGGAGAGGAGAAGAATGTGGTGGTAGAAGATATGAAGGTGAAGAAAGCGCAAGTTTTACACAAGAAGAATCTCTTATGAGAATTGTAAAAGGAAGAATTAAAGAGTACATTGTGAATGTGGAGATGATAGGTAAGATGGGCCATGAAGGTCATATGTTTGATGAGGACGATGTAGATCATATTCTACTCCCTTGCATGCAATTTTTTTTGTAATAGAGAATTATTTTTCATTGATAGTGGTTTATCCTTTGGAGGACATGGAGGACATGGTGGTGTTGGTGATCGAGGTGTAGATTATTGCACAAAAGGAAGAGGATGTGCTTATGGAGATATTAGTTTCCATAATAGTAACTGTGTTGATTTAAAATCAAGTGAATCAATATGTGAGGAGGATTTTTTTCTATATTGATAAAAGAATGGATTTTTAAAAGGGCCCAAACCCTTTTATGATGAAGCAAGCATCACGCAAGAGGAACAAGTTCAATAAGATATGAGACAATCAAAACCACCAAAAGACAACAAGAATTGTAAACAAGAAAAGATACATCAACATAACACAAAACCAAAGAAACACCAAGAAAGGACCTCCTAGTTAATATTGGCAAGCTTTTGCAAGCTTGAGGTATCTAGCCATTCTTTAGTCAATAATTTCACTTGGTCCACAAAAGAAGCCTCTAGGGGATCCTCCTCAATAACAATGGTTTCAACATTTTAGGCCATAGTCCTAGCTCTTGTTCTTCTTGCAAGACCTCAAAATTAATATTCCTTTTCTTTTTCTATATTCTTTTTGGAGCACATAGAAACTAATGGTTAAATTCTTTATTGTGTTTTTGATAAAGGCCACAACTTGAGGAAAATTTCCGTTCAACTCATCCTAGTTTCTTTGAATGGTGAGTATTTTCTATTCTAAATGTTCCCATATTTGGAATGTGGTGAAGAATTTAACTTCTTGTCAAATCTCATCATCAAAATGGCCTTTGTCTTCCTCCTTATCTATCTTAGAAAGCTCATTTTCAATCCCTTAAATTCTTTTTATATAATATTGATATGTCACACAAACCACTTCATAATGTTTCTACGTAGATTTAAATTATCCCCCACCATGTCAATGCAACTTTCTAGATTGATATAATTATGATAGTTTGGGTTTTGCACATTTTCCTACTTACACAAGGGATCAACTATCTCCTTTTGCATAATCCTAACAACTCTAGGATTCTTTGATTTGGAAGGAGTGCACCATTTTTTCCCATTGGAAATGTATCGATGGGGTTGGAAAAATCCACGAGGAGAATAAAGGGACTAGGAGGAGGGTTGAGTAAGGAATCCTCTTCCAAAATTATCTTTCCCTTAATCTACAAGATAGGTTTTGTTTGGTCATAAGACATACTATGGATTCCAACTGAAATAGAATATTCATCTTGTTGAGGAATCATAAGTAGGGCTAGAATAGTAACCTTAGGAGCATGGGATTGGATGTAGAAAAGCTTATCCACCACCACAACTTTAGGGTGCAAGGAAAGAGGGAACGTCTCAACCCCGTGCACCTAGGGTTAGCAAGGGTGGAGGAAGTAGTTATGGGGGTATCTTCTTTTGGATTAGGTTGTATCTTGGTTGGGTTGGAAAACCTACGAAAAAGTGTTGGGATAGAGGTTTTAGCCAACTCATTGTAGATGCAATAGATTAAGCTCTGATGCAGAGGAAACTCAAGAAGCATTTTTTTCATAGAATGTTCAAGACAAATTAATAAGAAAAAAAAGGAAAACTCATTGTCTTCCTATGAAAAAGATAGTTAAGAATTAGAGAGTTATATGAGTATATCCTTTTATACATTCCCTCAAGTGATAAATACCTTATGAGGATTTATACCACTTCTCCCCAAGGCTTGGAGATGTCTTTTTTTTTAAGCCATTCTGGAATCTGGAAACCTTTTCACCTTTCTTGAGAAACACCTTCATATGTTAGTGCTTCCTAGACTTGATCATTTTCATGAGTCACTATTGTGAAGTGGGCTTAGTGAAAATGAAAATGAAACATGAATTATTCAATCAAGGGTTAGAATTCACAATACCCAAATCAAGAAAATGATCAAATCCCACCTACAAATGGAATTGAATGCAAACAAGGTTAGAAATCAGCATAGAGTAATGAAAACTAAACAATTGAAAACCTCTCATTCCATTTTGAATGGTGGATGGTGCGTTGGGTTGCTCAAATCATTAGCTCCCATGATTGCAAAAAAATAAATGATGACCTAGATGATGATAAATTTCTCAGATGCTCAAATGATATGAATGTGCTAAAAAATTATAGGTGTTGATTATGGAGGAATGAAGGATGTTTTATATATTTTCAAGATTTAGATCAACGGTTTAGAGTAGATCTTGAGATCAATGGATGAGAGTAGATCAAGGAGGATGAAGGATCAAGATTAATTTGAACTCAAAATATCTCCACAATTTAAGGAAATTGGTTTAAGATATTTTGAAATGAAGGGTGAAGATTGGATTAAGAAAATGAAGGATTAAGGATGAATGAGAAAGTTAAGATATTTTGATATATTTTGAAAAATAATATTCCATGGGAATATGCCTTTGAGAGGGAAATTAGAACAATTAATTAATTCAAGATTATTTAATTACGGAGGATTAGGATATTCCTTGTTAAAAAAGAATATTCCATGCAAGTGGGAAGAAATTAGATAATCAAATAATAAAAATTATTTAATCATGATACATTAGAAGAAAAATAGATTATGGTTAATTAAATAATCAAAAATTATTCAATTAGAGGTGATAAGAGGAAAATTAATTAAATAATTCAAAATCATTTAATTAATAGAAGAAATTAGGATAATTAATGAGAAATGATGTTAAAGGGGGAATTAGTGACGCAAGTGATGAAAATGATAAATTATGCAATGTTCATGATGGAAATGATGAAAAATGCAAGATCACGGGTGTGTGATATGAGTTAGGCATTTTTGCATGTCTACATTTTTCCATTCTTTGACACAATGTACTTGTTACGTTGTTTCAAAGATAATCGCTACTCGAAAAAAAAAAAATCGATGCCCCACTATGCTCCAACAGATGAAAAAAGAATGATCAGATGCTAGGCTTCCCCCTCCGAAGGTTGGCCAAAAAAAAATTGAGTTAGCCTCATGACAAGAGTTCAAAACCGGTTCAAATGAAAGGAGGATGAAAACAAGGCGTTAGGGGTCACAAAAAAATTATCAGGATTAAAAATGAGGCTCGAAAAATGATCTAGTAGGATAGTCACATGCAAAACCCTATGTTTTTGGAGTAATATATAGGAAATTAATCTCACAACATCCTCATTTGCACACTCATCTTTAGAAATTATCTTCTCTCTTGAGAGCTCTTAACACTTGGACCACTCTTTGCAATGGCTCATGTGCCTCATGCCCCACACCACGTAGACAAAGTTTGTCAGTTCCAGAGGCCAACAGGAGTGGGCCCAATAGTACATATGCCTTTAATTTAAGCTTTGATGTGATTTTTAGTGTATTTATTACTAGCCAAAGGTAGGAAAACAAATGTTTCGATCTACAGATCGACGCTTTGGAAACCCGATAGGGCACATTTGCAATTGTGGATTGATGCCTTTGCAACGAAGTAACACCTTTGAAGAGGGTTGGTGTGTTTGTACCGAAGCGACGCGCGAGTAGCAATGCATTTGAGGACAAGTTCACTTTTGAATTTGGGGGATTGACACTTTTGAAAAATGGCCTGCATCTGACTATTATGCATCGACATGTTTTCTCTTTTAGGTTAAGCACTTAGGAATTTTACAGTATTTTTACAAAATTGACATCATTGGCTTCTTGATTTAAGGCAGTACTTCACCCTAACAACTCCAGAGAGCAGATACCTCACGTTATGGACCGATTCACTTGATTAGGAGAGTTGGATGTTTAGTTCTTGGCTAGGTCAAACTATTCCACATCATGTATATGCTTGATATTTGAGCACATCAAGCAGTGATTATTGCACTGGTGGAGAGATGGCGATCAGACACTACTACATTCCACCTCACTACAAGGGAGTGTACTATCACATTAGAGAATGTTTGGCACATCCTGAGGGTGCTCAAGTTATCTATGACATGGATGTAGGTATTGCATATATGGAGAAACTTCTCAGTGATGATCAGCTTGATATCGTTGATGATCAACTTGATATCGTTGATGGATAGCTTGACTTGCAACCATATTATGGTCATGTCCCCGAGATTGTATTATGTTTAGCTGCACTGATTATGGGACCGTTGATGCCAGATACGAGGTCACTAGGATTCTCCATCGGATGGGGATATGTGATTGAGGGGATTATCTCAGAGGGGATTATCTATACATGGTGACCTTTCACCCTCACGCACTTGTACCATGATATTCACCAGGTATGCTATAGGTCAACAACTAGCTTATCAGCAAGGGTCACACTTCTTCATGTATGGGCCTGGGAGTAGATTGTAATCATTTGGCCTATCAGCGAGTCAGATAGAGCTCTACGAGATCCATTGGTTTATAGGTACAATAGCCAGCTTACACAAAGACAAAATTATTGGAGGGGGATTTTTGATGATATGGTTGAGTTCATTTGGATACCTTACCTTTAGATTGAGGTGTAGTTTGATGATCATCTGAATTTAACCTTTCATTAGCATACATGATATCTTATAGGCCATACCACACACATCATTGATCGATACCTGTTAGATTGAGTTATGAGATAGTTTAGAGAGTAGCAAGTAGTTCCCACAAATGATTACCATGATATTTTCACTCAGATGACTAGAGAGATCACACATTGGGAAGGCACAATTGTGCCTAATATTTCCTTGGGAGAGGTAGCTCAGCTAGTTCCATAGTTGTGGGGATGGATAGGTGGTCTAGACGATCCTAGGACTACTCCTAATTACATAGCTTGGTGGTTCCAGAGATAGCCATTATGGTTCACACACCCTCCAAGTGAACCAAGAGCAGTGGGAGGTCAGAGTAGACAGCCAAAGGGGGAGTTGGGTAGAGCTTAGGATATGATATAGAGGGTAGAGGAGGAGGTTAGGTAGGTTATTAATCATGTAGCTCAGTAGCCACCTCAGCAAGACTAGCCAACAGCAGCCACCACAACATGATGGTTAGCAAGACTAACAGGAGTAGGACCCTCCTTGAGATGAGGGGATAGGAGGAGATAGAGATAGACAGGATGCATATGTCTAATAGGATCTTTCTCTATCAAAGAGAGATTAGGCATGCAGAGATCATGATGGGTACTACACAAAGCGAGATCAGGTCATGGCCCAAGTTTTACATAGGACTGCCCAGAGGGACCAATTGTTGATAGGGATTTGAGGGCATCATAGCAGGATGAAGAGATTGCTTGTCGATAAGCTATTGAGGCACAAGTTGCAATAGTTACAACAACGAGAGATGTCGCTATTGGTGAGAGAGACACTGACCATGGTCAATGCATCCAACTGGAGATTGCACAGGGGTCCATGGTGACCATGGACAGGCATATACATGAGAGAGAGTGCCTCGTACAAGAGGACACATATTACTAGACATTATATGAGGCAGTTGTCCCACAAGAGTGGAGACAACCAAGGTTCATAGCTAGGATTGCTACTACAACAAATTCCAGCAATTCAAAGGGAGGCTTAGTTGGTCATTCTTCCCAACCAACACAAATACATATCTTACAACCACACAGGTCTCTATCCCACAATCAACACATATAGAGGTCTCCAAGACATGAAGAGAAAGAGCACTAGATGAGGCCACCTCCTGATCAACCTCCCCTTGATAGAGAGGAGCACAAGAGTGGATATGCATTGTACATATATTCACGTATATTTTTATGTACCTTTGACGTAGACATATTTATGATGTATGTACATTCATCAACATTTTGAGCCTCATGTACATATCTTTTTTTGATGTATAGATGTGTATCATGCATGTGACAGATGATGATGTTCCATGGCATTTACATTTTTTATGATATCTATATGAGATGGGATTTTTTTGATGCGGCTACTGATGTGTATGCTTTCTATTGATGTTATGAATGGTGTTGATGATTATGATATAATGATGCATGATTATGATATGATTATGGATCATTGATGATTATGAGATTATCATGATGCTAATGATTTGTTGATGCAAGATGTGATGACATGATATTTTGATGATATGCATGATTTCTAAATGCTAGATGATGTGGATGATATATGATGGATGGATGCATAACTAATGATTTTGTGTATGCAGGATGCATGCGATATTAATGATGTTATGAATGCAGGATGCATGCGATCAATGTAAGTAGGAAGAATAGATAGAGAGAGAGAGAGAGAGATTAGATGATAGAAGAATAGATGATGTTGATCCAATTTGCTGAAAATCCTTTTTTTTTTAATGTAGATGTGAATGATAATTATTTGATAATATTTGATATTGTATGAAAAATGTGATGAATATGCTTTTTCTTTTTGGGGGGAAAACTAAGTAATTTCATCATAGCAATCTTTATTAATGTAGCAAATAGAAATGATGCACCAAGGTATGAAGAACCAAGGTGGCTTTGTATCTATTATGTGGACTTTGACTCTACAAACAAGAGGAGTATTCCTATTCATACCAGACATATGGAAACCTTGTTATGAGTGTATGGTTTAGAATTTCAAAGCATATTGAACTAGTGCACAGAGAGGTATGGAGAACATGACATGCAAGGCCACTTTATGGTACCCTAAAATGACTTCACACACACAAGGCAAGTATTCGCCATGGTCGTATTACAAGAATATCTAACAAACATGGCATACAAAATCAATGACCATGCCTCATTCCTTCCTCTCTAAATATTTTTGAAGACATCCTCGAGAGGCCATCAAAATAAGACAATAAGATAAATCAAGAGAAAAGACCAAAATAGACGAACAAAATTGTCATATCATTGGCTAGAGATGTTTGTAGTTTAGAGATGTTATTTGTCAATGGTTCCCATTGTAGGAATGATATATCCATTAAGGCTCATGCTAGTATGTTGATGGTCATGGTGACGATTGATAGGAAATTGATATTTAGGCATTGTTTTATCTAATAATGATCAATTTTTTCATGATTCTTGCATAAATGTTCTAGATTTTGGTATTTGCTATGTTTGCTTTGATTACTTTGTCAAAGGTTGAGGGCAATGATAAGTTTATTATGGATGGATAGTTTATTGCAAACAGGAAATAACAGTGAGGGTATTTTTGAGATTTTTTTAATGTTTTTCTGTGTTTGAGGTTATTTGAGGTTGTTTTTGGTGGTTTGAAGATATTTTTATTTTTTTTAGTTTTTGAAGATATTTAAACCCAAAGAACAGGACCTGGGGGACTAACCTAATGCCTTGAGGGCTCATCGATGATGACCTTTCCTACATAACTACATAGAGGCTTTGTAGTTTGATTATCGGATTGGGATATTATCTCATACTTGGATGGCTAATTATTTTTTTGAGGTTTTTTATAATTTATTAATATTTTTGTATTTTCAAGGATAATTGGAAGTTTTTGGATTTTGTAGGATATTTGGATGTTTTTTGGTTTTTTGAGATTATACACGACTTGAGATATGAACAAGGATCAAATCTGTCTATTAGGTTCAAGAGGATGCCCCCATTAGGTATAGGATTTATATTTATTATGGATAGATGGGATAATACAAATGGAGGATAGTGATAATAAGACAAAACTAGACACTTAACACGTGATCACACCATGGTTGGACGCACGTTTATTATAACATGGATGGATGGAATGGATGGGTGAAGAGAAGATTTGATAGATGATGAGGTGGAGCTTATTCAAACATGGAACCTATTTTCCATGTTTTCACCACGGTGCTTGTCCTAGAAGTGCCATAGAAGTGGTTTTCACTTAAAGGACCATTTATTTCTCTTTACTATTTTTCGATATTTTTCTTTTTTTTTTTCTTTTTTGATTTTTTGCTAGGATATTTCGATAGGATAGGTGTAGAACTTCTTAAGATGGCTAATGTTGATAGGTTTCACCAAATTTTCACCTTCAGGGGTAGCTAACTGATATGTGCCTGAGCCATAGTGTGTGTTGATCACAAAGGGTCCTAACCAATTCGGTTCAAATTCTCCTTTACCCTCTTGATTAAGCTGAATCTTTTGATTTTCCTTCAAGACTAGGTCACCCACTTGGAAGTTCCTATTCTTGATTCTCTTATCAAAACTATGCTTGAGACATTTTTGGTATGCTTGAAGATGGTTGAGAGCACTCAAACATCTTTCATCTAACAACTTAAGCTCTTGTAGTCTAGATACTTGATATTCTTCATTGTTGACAAGATTCTATAAAGATTCCCTTAAGGAAGGAATTTTGACCTCTATAGGCAAGATAGCTTCAGTTTCGTATATTAGGGGGAAAGGGGTAGTGTCAGTAGGTGTACAGATTCTAGTTCGATAGGACCACAAAGCTAGATTTAATTGGAAGTGCCAGCCACAGTCAGTGTCATTAACTGTCTTCTTGAGGATTTTAAGGATGGTTTTATTAGAGGCTTTCGCCTGGTCGTTTCCCTGGGGTAGTACAGGGTGGAAAAGTGGTGTTGGATGTGGAACTTACCACAAAGGTCATGGACGTCTTGATTCTTAAAAGGATTCCATTGTCAGTGACTATGGTTTGAGGTATTTCGTAGTGACAAACAAAATAGTTTAAGATGAACTTAGTTGTTTTCTTGCCTGTGATATAGGTTAAGGGTAGGGCTTATATCCACTTCGTAAAGTACTCTGTGACAGTTATAATGATTTTTTTGTCTATTTGATGAGGTAGGGGGTATCTTGTCCATTAGGTTGAGTCCCCATTGTGAAAAGGACCGTGGTGTAGTGATCAAGTGTAACTCCTATGCTGGTGCATGGATAAGATCACCACGTTGCTTGCATTGAAGACATTTCTTAGCAAACTAATTACCTTCTTCTTTCACCATAGGCTAATAGTATCCAATCCTTAGTATTTTCTTGACTAGGTTAGGTTCACTAGAATGCAACCCACAAACACCTTCATGTATTTCCTACAAAGCGGTCAATGCCTCTTCAGGGTTAAGACATCTAAGCAATTTTTCATCGATTTAAGGGGTATGGTTCCATGTTGAAGATAGGCATAGATATCATTATACAAGGTTCATTCAGGACCAACAACATCACACATGAGTTCAGATTCTCAAATGCAGGTATAAGTAACTGCTCCACAAGAAACTCACATTTATGATTGTTTTGTGGCATGTCCAAAAGAGAACCAATAGAAGCCATAGCATTAGTAGCTCTATTATTGATTCTTGGTATTTATTCAAAGAGAATGACTAAAAAATACTGCTTGAAATTGTAAGGAATCAATTTATCATCCTTGGTTTGGTACTCATCATTCACTTTTCGTATTACTAGTTGTGAGTCACCATATACTTGTAATTCCTTTATTTTCCATTCAACTTCCATTCTTAATCCAGTGATCAATGTTTTGCACTCTGCTATATTATTAGTATAAGGAAAGGTGATCTTGTATGATTTGGGTATATTATCTCCTTGAGATGTAAAAAATAGAATGCCAACTCCTGATCCATGTTGGGTGTGATATCCATCAAAGTAAAATTTCTATCAGTTTGTTTGATTCATCACAAGGATTCCTTCATCTAAAATTTATGATATCAAAGGATGGTGGTCTTCAATAGGTTCTTCAGCCAACTGATCCACTATCACTTGTCCCTTGATTGCTTTTATGTCAACATATTGTATGTCAAATTCACTAATGATCATAACCCATTTCACCATTCGACCAGTTAGGGCTGCCTTAGACAAAAGACATTTCAACGGGTCCACTTTAGAGATGAGCTTGATTTGTCGGTTAAGCATATAATGATTAAGATTTTGTGATGCAAATACAATGACTAAACAAGTCCACTCCATAGGTGTGTAATTTAGTTCATATCCCAGTATGTGACTAATATAATATACAACTCTTTCTTTACCAACCTCATCATGTTGTGCTAATAAAGCAACTAGAGTCACTGAAGTTGTTGATGTGTAAAGGATCAATGGTTTGTTTGGTAGAGGAGGCATCAAAATAGGAGGTGATGCCAAATAGTTCTTAATCTGTTGAAAATATTGTTGGCACTTCTCTTCCCATTTAAAGGCAACATCTTTGTGGAGCAAATGTGTAAAAGTATGACACTTGTTAGCTAGCTGAGCCATGAATCTCTAGATTGACTGAAGTTTACCTTGGAGGCAACAAAATTGTTTCAATGTCTTTGGTGGAGGCATTTCCATGATGGACTTAACCTTAGCAGGATCCAATTCTATACCTCTTTTGGATATAATGTATCCTTGTAGCTTCCCTAATGTGACATCGAAAACGCATTTCTTCGGATTGAGGCATACCTTATACTCTTCTAACCTGTAAAATATGTGTGTTAGGACATCCAAGTGACCTTGTCTTATTCAGGATTTTGCTAGATCATCTACATAATCCTCCATGGTGATGTGAAACATGTCATGACAAATAGCAATTTTGATAGGTAGCTCCTGCATTTTTTATCCCAAACGACATGACATTCCAATGGTAAGTTCCCCACAAACAAGTGAAGGTGGTCTTTTGTTGGTCTTCTAGAACTATTTTAATTTTATTGTATCTTCAAAAACCATCCATGAGGGAGAGAATTTTGTGACCTGTTGTTAAATCCACTATGATTTCTATGTTCAGTAAGGGAAAGTCATCTTTCAGACAAGAATTGATGAGATCTCTAAATTCGGTACAAATCTTTATGCCCCTAGTGGGTTTAGAAATTGGTACAAGATTCAATACCCACTCAAGATAATCAATTAGTCTGATGAAACTGACGTCCAGGAGTTTTTGTAGCTCCACCTTAACCAAAAGTGCTATTTGCGGATGCATTTTGTGAAGCTTTTATTTCACTAGTTTTGATCCTAGAAAAACTGTCAAGTGATGCACCTCTAAGGATGGGTCTAATCCAGGCATGTTAACATAGGACCAAGCGAAGTTTGTTAGCATATTGTTGTCATTGATATCAAAAGGGGATCAAAAGTGAGATGGAATTGATCCTGTATGAAAGGTGTGTTGGCATTGATGTCAAAATGTTGTCATTGATGTTTAAGGAGAGATATGGTATGTTGTGGATATGATTTTGGAAGATGGAGTGTAAGTTACAAAAGTTTCTCAGGATGTTGCATTGTTGTCATGCAACTGTGTCATGGTGTTGCAATGATTTCTTTTGGTGTCCAAAAGTAAAATCAAAGGCCAAATTTGACATGGGTTTTTTTAGAGCTTCTCATAAATGTGATGAGCAAGTCCAGAAGATGTATAATGCACCCAAAAATAAGTTATGTTTCCTCTTGATTAGAATTAGGGTTTACTGGTTAAACCCTAGGGTTACAATCATGGTACCTTAACAAATTCTCTATTATATCATTTACTGCTTGTTGGAGGTTGTAGGTCACATAAGTCATAAACTTATGTCATCAAAGTCATGTTGTGACTGTCCCCTTTACCTAGTCTTCTAGTTTGTGTCACGTATGCATCCTTTGAGAAGATCAAACGGTGCATGCTCAATAATTTCACATTTGACGACTATCGCTAAGGTCCCATGCATCAGGGAAATATTTTTGAAGTGGGCTCATGGTTTAGCAATTTGCGATGGAACATGTTCATCAATTGTTATCAACGTTGAAGATCTTACGGTGCCCGCTAGCCAATGGAACCTGTGGTGGGACCCCATGTATGCCTCATAGGAGAGCGGGGAATGATGGAGATCAAACGGTGTTTTGATCAAATGGAGGACAAAGCATTTGGTGGGTCTAGTAGACACGTGGTAACTTATTTCTCAGTCACTTCACATCACTGTTGCGGAGTGATAGAATGGTTCTTGCGATGGGTGATGAATGGAAGAAGGTGACGTCAAAGTGAACAAGCGGCAGTAGCCCGCCAGCCCACTAGGATTATGTGGGCTCGTGTCCCTTGCCAGTGATATAGTGGAGGACAATGCAATTAGTTTGGAGATTGATCCAATGATGATCGTTGAATGTATTCATATTGCGAGAATGAGATATGAATCCATATGAGTTACATCAATGCTCAATGAATGATGATCAACGATGTAGATTTGGAGGGTGGATGATCTAACAGTCATCATCAAGGTTACTTGCATCACGTGATTGAATGGTGACAACTCAAAAGTTGGAACGATATGCGATGGAAATGATCAACGATGGAGATTTAAAGAAAGGCTCATCTGACGGTGATGATTTAAAGATGTGATGATGAACAAGGAATGTTGGATCATGGTGTGAAGAGACAAGATCAACGACTCATTTTTAAATGTGAAGATATCAAACAACTAAGTCTGTGTAAATAGGGTTTCAACTAGAAATTGACTAAGTGAACAAATTTAATTCGTTCAATTGCACTTGTGACCAATGTCGGTGAAGATTTGATTTGCTCAGCAACGGCACAAATTTCCAAAAATGAAGAAAATCATATCAAAGTGAATGAATAGGAGAATAAATTAAATGCATAATTGATCTTAGGGTTTTGTAGATTGTTATTCTTAGAACATTCTCTACAAGAAAATTAAATGTTGTGCGGCTCAATGTAGATGTATTGTAGTGAAGAAGATATCCTAGAACCCTAACAGAAGATCTGAACATGGTAGAGAATCCTAAGGCAATCACCATTGGTCAGCAACTACACAAAAAAGATGATCAAACATTGATCGGTGTGGTAGCTATTATTGAGTGGGAAATTACACAGGTAGAAGGCATTCTAGGCTCGTGAGGTGAATAAGTCTTTGAAAGAAAGAGAGCTACAAAAAGGTGTGTGAGGTTGCATTGAGGATAGAGAATGCACTAATAGAAAAGGAGAAGAATAGAAATGAGGCAGAGAGGTGTACTAGAAGTAGAAGAGAGTTGCTATGGTAGCAAAATTTGGCTTGATTGTGGAAGTAGATAACATTGATTTGTGTTCTTGATGAACAAGTTGTAATAATCTATATTGTAGATCTAATTGGTTGGTACTATACGTGATAGGTCGAATGTGACGTTAGAAAGCAAGCAACAAGTAAAGAGTGCAAATAAACAACTAAAACAACCTACACCTCAAGATTAACCTAAGTTGGAAACAAAGGAAGATAAAAAGCAACGAAATGGAACCTTATACCTTGCATTGAATCGATCCTTTGGTTGGCCCTTCGATCTTTGGTGTGTATGCTCCTTGGATGGCAAGTAGATGCAAGCTAAATGGTGTTGTGAGGATAAGTGCAAGTGGATGAAAACAAGAAAATGGCTAAGTAAGAGTTGAGAAACAAAATTGCAAGAGTTTGGCTAGCAAAATGATCTCCCCCCAAATGAGAGAAAAGATGGGGTATTTATAGAATTTTTGAGAATTCCTAGGGGAAATGGAGGGTCAAGATTGAGCCACCAAATATCGAATATGAGGCTGGGTGAGTTGAGA
>VDFB02000002.1:190006397-190111376 GCA_007258455.2 Sequoia sempervirens
ATTGAACCTAGTAAGAGCATTCTTCCTTACAGTTGGAGGACTTGTAAAACCTTTTTGTTTCTGGACAAGGATGAATCCATCTTCTTTCTTTCCATCTTGATCAATCTTTGCATCTCCAAAGGCATTCTTCTTAGAGTCTTTAGTGCATACTTTCTCCTCCCTTGTCTCAAACTTTCCATCTAATTTGGAGCTATCTGGACCAGACTTTTCTCTTTTATTAATTTGTTCTTTTGATTTTTCTAATTCAGTTCTCAAAGTGACAACCTCCTCAAGATTTAAGCATTCAATAGCTTTGTTATTGAACTTATATTTCAAATCAAAGATCACACCTACCACTTTTATTTTAAGTTCACACTCTTTACCTCCCTTTAATTTACCTTTCATCTTGTTGATGAAGGGTACTCCCCTTACAATCTAAAACTCACAAAAACAACAGATAATGGCACAAACAAAATGCAATAAGGAAAGCAAATATTTTCTATTATCACTGAAATGAAAATGAAATTACAACATAATATTTGCCATCACATGGGCTTTCTGATTACATAAATCTGCAAATCGGAGCCACCATCTACTCTGCTCTGGCCTCCTCTTTGTATTCCCCCATTACATCCTTTATTTGGAAGGTGTAACCGTCCTAGAATCTTCAAGAAAGTGTAACTTCCTAAGGAAGATATTTTGAAATTTTATTAATTTAGGTATTACAACTTCGTGGGGTCATAACTTTTGATCCGGCCGTCGGATTTTCTATTATAATACCTTTTCGGAAAGGTCTCGAGAAATCTTGTGCCAAAAAGTAGGGCCTAAAGACCAACTACTTTCATTTTCCACCAATTTTCAGGCCCATCTAGAGCCTCTAAGTGCCTCAAAATTGACCCCGAAGATTCTACTAGGATTTTTGAAAATTAAAATTTTAATCTCTCAAATGAAAAATGGTATTGAAGTGATTTCTTCGCCATTGGCTTCAATTTACCATTATGGAGGTCTGTGTAAGATTTCGTGTCCAACTGTGCATAAATGCAAACTTACTAAAATAGTAACCCTACCAAATTTAGCCCTTATTGAAAAGAAACAACATTTTTTTGGGTGATGCAAGATTGCTCTTACGCCCTGGATGCTCCTGCATCACTTGTCAATTTCTTCCTTTGATTTTTCAAGCACACTCTCATATTTTTGATTTAGTTCCCTTGCTTCATTCAAGTCTTCCAAAGTAGATCAAATTTTTCCTTCAAAACCTATTTCCCAATCATCTAAATTGAAGTCCCGACCTTCAGGATCCATAGACTCTAGATTTGGATCAAAAGAAAACATATCTTCATGAATCAAGGAGCTGGACTCCTTACATTTTTCAACATTACACTTTTATTATTAGCATCAAAGTCCACAAAGAGAGTTTCATTGTTTGAATCATTCTCCTCATATTTTGATGAACCGTTGCTTTCCTTGGAATAGAGACCCTTTTTAACCTTATCTCTTTTGTTACTATCACTAAGGATATTTGGATGCAAAATTACCAATTCTTCCACAATTGAAACATTTCAAAGGTAATTTACCTTTGTACTTGGTAGTTCCTTTCTTCAATCTTCTCACAAAGTTTTCTTCAACCTCATTAAGGTCGTCATTTTGATCAACTTCATCTTGAATCTTTTTGTTAGCTTTGAATGCAACTTCCTTCTTTGGAACATCTTGATCAAACCCTCTTATTTCAAAGGTTGTAAGAGCACCAAACATTTCATCAACTAAGTATTGATCCAAGTCCTTGGACTCTTCAATGGAAAACACTTTATGACTATAATATTTTGGGAGAGATCTCAAAACCTTCTCCATAATTTCATTCTCTTTTACTTCTCCACCAAGACTAGTGATGCCAGAAACAACTTCATGCACCCAAAGCATATAGCTTGCAATTTCTTCATCCTCTATCATCCTCAAAGTCTCAAATCTGATTTTAAAGATTTGCATCTTGGCTTTCTTCACTTTTGTATCACCTTCATAGATATTGTTGAGCTTTCCCCAGACATCTTTAGCAGAATTGCAATTCATCAATTTCAAAAGCTTTGAATTAGTTAGTCCACACAAGAGAGCATTCTTATCTTTAGTATTCCATAAATATAATCTAATTTTAGTTGGATCTATTGGAGGAGTAGAAGGAGCAACATAACCATTTTTGACTAATTGTCAAACACCAAACCCTAGGGAGTTTAGGCGGCCTTCCATTCTCAGTTTCCAGACAGCATAATTAGTCCCATCAAACCTAGGACCCTTGTATGAACCATCATTTTCCATCTCGGATCTTTTCCTCAAGTGGTCAAGATTTCTTCAAAGGAACTTGGCTCTGATACCAATTTTCAAATACACCCAAAGACTGAGAGGAGTGAATTAGTCTACTCAAAAACTTAAGCCCTTTCGGAACTTGAAATTTTCAACACTTAACCAAACAAAACTCTTAAATAGAATAGTAGTAGAGAAGGATATAGTAGTATAAGGCTTTAGCAACTTTAGCAATCAAGGATATATCAATTCTAACTCTAAACAAATCAGTAGCAATGATAAAAGAGACAAGAACACACATCCACAAGATGACACCATATTTACGTGGTAAACCCAGTGAGGGAAAAACTATGGTGAGAGTTAACTCACAATATAAAAACTCACTAGCAAAAAGAACTTGCAGACCAAGGCACACTACCTCAGTGCAAGATATAAAGGACTTGTTGAACTGAAGCTAACACAACTTCAGGGGCAAGATACAAGGACCTGATGAGATTCACTATCTCAGAGCAGGATACAAAGAGTTTATAAAGAATTACAATGTTTGTCAACAATTCACTATGTCGATTGAGGAATTTAAGCACATCTGATCTTTCTTTCAAAAAAATTCACACTTTTTCTATTGGATATTCAATGTATTCCAGATTCACACTCCCTCAGACTTGTTTAGATTTCCATACATCTTGCATTCAAAATTTCTTCATTTATATCCACTATAAGACCTTAAAACATTAATTAGGTCAGCTAGAAAATAATACAAATAATGAATTCACCAAGTAGGCCGCAACAACATACTACAATTTTTTCCTAAGCATAGAGAGGACCAAAAACAATCTTATTACATCTTTCAATGTGATCCAAAGTAATTCACATGCTAGTGCACATCAACCTAAGTCAACAACAGGGAAACATGTAGATGAAACGTGAAGAACATAACCATTCGGACCAAAAACATACGTCTGATTAAATTGACTCAATGTAGTTCTAACCAAGATATGTCAGGACCTAAAAACATATTAACACATGTTCAATTATTGGCACAAACCCCACGCACACAACATAAGCAAAGGAACACGCTCAGTCAGCCAAATATCCAGAAATAACCCAAAAATCCAACTTAAGACACAATGCAACACCAAAGAGGCCAATCAACAACATGTGGATCACATGGGGATGTTCCATCAACATCCAACAACACTTCCAGAAACTTCTTCATATTATCATGCCACTAGCAACCACCACAAACCAAACAAGAATAGAATACTTCATCCTAAAAACTTATAATTCTCAATCATGAGATATAACATTAATAAATCAATTTGTAGACCACTTAAACACATGAAATTGGAACTAAGATACTGCACAAACATTGAGAACACATTCACCAAGTTGTAGGAGCAAATACATCAATGCAGAGAAATGTGGAGCATTTTTTGAACCATTCCAGACAACCAACAACATTGCCAACCTTCTGCAATTCATAGAAATCTCCTCAGCAACACTAGTAACCTAAAAGGATAGGAGTGTAACATCCACAAATCATTGACTTTGAATCCAAAACTATAAGACCATCTTTAATAGCGAAGGAATGCAAATCATTCTCCCAAGCAAACTTCAAGCAACTTTCTGAACCAAGAACACTTAACCAACTTATAGAAGCCCAAACTTTCTTTTAGAAACACATGTTACATCAAGAACATCAGGAGAGATCATATGACATATTGTAAAACTTCAACATCTCTCCACTATCAACAACACTTATAATCCTCATCTTAATATATCATTATGAGATCAGCTCTTCTGATAGCAACTATGTGCAATACTTCTTTGAATATCATCAGACAAGGCATGACATCCAACCATGAACCTCAACAAACATCAGATAAGGCATGACATCCAACCATGAACTTCATCAAGGCATGAAATCCAATCATTAACTTCAACAAGCATCTCCATACATTGATGTTAATCCAACCTAAATGTTATCAACAATGATAACCAATGATAAGCAACAAAAACTACAACAATCTCTCACCAAGTACTTGGCATTAGGGACATCAAATTCCAACAATCTCCCTTACTTCTCAAGTGATGACAAAAATTTCAACCATAAATAATTCTCCAGGTGTTGTCATCATCTACTGACAACAAGCTCATCAACCACTACCAAATATATAACAATCTTCATCAAGTGTTGACATCAACAACTTCCATCAATCTCACAACCATATGACAACCAACCATCAATGTTGACATCAATGGTAACCACTTCCAACCATCTTTCATAAATATCCTCAAGTGTTGACATCAATGACAAAAACTTCCAACATGTATTACCTCCCATCTAAGTATTCTTTCTCCTCAAATTGTAGTTGCTCTTGACCTAAGTGATTTTTTTTTACAGTCAAGGATCTAATTTCTTTGTTGAAATTCCTTCCCAATTTGAATTTATCTATGGAAGAGTCTACATTATGAGAATAAAACTCTTCCCCATTTTCTTCATTAGAAAATATTTGTTGATGGTGGAATCTCTTAACTTTCCTTATATCCTCTATATCTTGTTCATGACCACCTTATTCTACAAAAGAGTGGTCATCTTCATTGGATTTTTTTTAGAAGATAGTATGCTAATGTTCTAATGATCATGATATACATTAGACCTATGGCTACCATCATTACATTCATTACAATCATCATTTGGGATCATGATTTCCAATACAATAGCATATTCTAATGGTCAGTGTGGCATTTATAAATTCATACACTAATAATGACTATCTACATTATTAACATGTGGCCTCCTTAGAGGGTCAAGATTATCCCTATTCATTGTGTCTTTAGGGTGTTTTGTCACTAGTTTCCCATTATGGCACGTGGTGTTGTATGTTTGATCAACCAATCTTAGTAACCTCTCATTTGTATTTTGATATTTGATTTCATTAAATGTCTCCTTTTTTTTATTTTTAGCTACATTGTAGCTCATTTCTTTCAATTAATGCAATACATGATCCACTTTGTCTTCAACAGCATGGGCTTTACTACTTTGATCTTTTTTATTTGATAAGATCCTCATGTCACTCATTTTTCTTACTTTGTCAAAATATCTCTTATTTCTCTCAATGTTATATGTGATTCTATATGCATCTCTCAATGTCTAGGGATCCTTTTCCCTCAAAAAGTACCCCACATTTGCATCATGTGTGTTATAGTATAGTACCAAAGAGAGATTCAATTGGTTTCATATGAGCTGAAATTTTTGACATTAATCTAGGAAATCTTGTATTGAAATATAGCATTGACTCATTTTCTCCTTTGGAGATATAGGTAAACTTGTTTATTATGAACCTATGGTCAATTTCATCCCAATATTGTTCTCAAAATTATTTATAAATCTACCTAGGAATCAATAATGGCATCAAGAAATCTCTTATACCACTCTCTTGTTGTATCATTCAATGACTAAACAAAAAACTTCACCAACATGTTATCTTTTATTTCGTAGTCATGAGTGAGATTATTAAAAGCTTTGAGATGATCTTCTCAAAAGAAAACATTATTCCCTTAGATTTTTATAAGCTTAGACCTCACTTTAGCATGTATCAAATTAGGGTACCCTAGTATCCTAGTGAAGTTCAATTGTTTGTACCTCTCTAAATTTAAAGGAGGCCTAGAAAAAGCCTATATACTATTTTTTCTAGCTCCTCAATTTATTTTTCCACCAACAAGGTGCCCTAGTCTTCCATGACCCCATTAGTACACATTTCTAAGAATTTTTATTCTCCTTAATTCATCTGCATCCCTCTTTTCTTGTAACCTAACCAATTCATTTATTAAAATGGCCATCCCTTGGGCAACATCAACATGTTTTGGTCCCAATGTTCTAACTATGCTTTTCATTGATCTTCATGATCTAAGTTTACCCTTTCCTCTTCTAAATTTATTGTAGGTTTCTCTTTGTGTGCTCTTCTTATTTGGTATCATTAAAATATTCAAATATATCATAGTCCTTTGCATCACCCATCTACCACAAAGGATGCTCCTCCTCTTTCACGGGTGAATTCAATTGTTGATCATATAAGGAATTCTACCTTGTATTCATTCTAGATATAAGATCCTCATTAAAGAGAGGTTTTAATTCTCGTGTATTTCTTTCTCTCTCAAGCTCGTTTACAAATTATTTATATTTAGGGTCATGCCACTCCTCCTCAATACCTTGGTTGAAATTTTTTGAGGGAATACTATCATTGGATTATACAAGAACATCACCCTCTACTACAAGGTCAATTACATTACTTTTAGAATTAATTGTAGTAGAGTTAGATGGCTTACCTATTTTTTTCCTTCCACGTGTGTTGCTCCTTTTGAGGTTCACCTACTAACTTCTTATCAAGTTTTCCTTTAAAAAGTGATTCCCTCCAATCCATGCTCAATTATTTCTTATTATAGTTTGGGTTGTAATAAGAAATCCACCACCCATTGCAAGGGTAAAGAAAAGAGGGACTAAATTAGCAGTGAACAAGAAATACCTTTAAAAACAAGGCCAAAGGGGAAAGTACTAGGTTTTCCCCAAAAGAGACTAATATATTGGTGTTATTTTATATCCTAACCCTAGGGTTCTTACCAAGATATTAGTTGTGTGACTATATTTTAGCACACATAGAGGAAACCTATGCTCAATTTAGGGATTAGAAAAGGCCAACGAATAATATTATATACCTCTTCTACACTTTGAGCCCTCCCAAGCTCAAGAGGTTAATCCCAAAGATCTTTTAGAAAATAAAGCTCAAAATTATCCTTACAAAGAATGCCTCCTTATAAATAAAGCTCAAAATGAATCCTTGCAAAGAATGACTCTATATTATAACTATGCTTGTTGTTCTTTGTTAAATATTGCTTCATTTAATTCATAAATATCCTCGTTGTGGTAGTTGTATCAATGATACAATTGAAGATTGATATGATCACAAATCCCTTAAATATGTCCAATGGTAGCTTCTTACAACATCATTGACCTAGTAAAATTACACTATACATAATATTCTAGGGTTTCAATAGTCAATAATCATAATAGATTCAGTATAATTTTTTAACAATGGACTATGTATAATGGTTGGATAAATAAAAATAAAATAAAAAGGTTCGAAATATTTTTTATTTATAATGAGTGAATGATTGACCTTCCAAATTGATCGGTGCCTAATACTACAACATAGAGTCTACCCTAAGTGGAAACCCTAACAACAATGCAATCCCTTACTTTTTAGACGAGTCTAATTTACTTGGCTCTATCTTGCAAATCTCAAACCCTCAAATGCCCTTTGCCCCTACTAATGTAATCTCTACTTAATAATCCATAAAAAAATTTAAAACTCCACATAGTAGTTTCAAATATTTTCACACAACAAGTGGGTAATCCCACAATAATGAGTCCCCACTTTTTGGCCAAAGTAGGACATTAAAATCAACATTTTTAACTAAATCTTCCCTTTCTAAGACCTATAACAACTAAACCATTAAGAATTTGAAGATGATGCAAACTAGTGATTTGTGTGTGGATTCTAAAAACAAAAAATTAAATTAAATAAATTGTGATTTTTTTACATAACTTCTAATAATTTATTTTTATAGTAAATAACATTATTAAAAAGTGACATTTATGTCGTAATGCATAATATTTTTTTTTTAGAAATGCTTAAATTCTAATTTTAAAAATATAGATTTGCAACATCAATATCTAGTGCATGGATATCTTTTCATACTTTTTGTTACATTTTTTTTTAAGTTGGGGTAATTATAATTTGGACATAGGTGTATGTCGTAACACATAACTTGTTTTGTTTATATCAAAATTTAATTTATTTATTTTTGTTGAAACAAGGACATCAATACTTAGTGCATAAATATTTTTTGGAATTTTTTTCAGTATTTTACTATTTTTCTACATGTGTAGATCAAATAACTTGATGTTCGGTGAAAAACCTATGTTCCGAAAAAATTTAAAAAACAAGTATATTAAATTATACTTGTTGGAAAGCTAGTTTCAAGGACTACGATCTTGCAAATTATCTTATCAAGTTAATTTAATTTCAAGGTCCAACCCGAGGTTTATAACTAGAATTTTTGAGGAAATTTTGAAGTAGACATTAAAAGTGTCTACCTAAGGCCTTTCATTTGAAGGTCCTTCAAATGAAGGTACCTTCATTCGATGAAAAACCTATTTTACTATTTTACTATTTTTCTACATGTGTAGATCAAAGAACTTGATGTTCAGTGAAAAACCTATGTTCTGGAAAAATTTAAAAAACAAGTATATTAAAATTATACTTGTTGGAAAGCTAGTTTCGAGGACTACGATCTTGAAAATTATCTTGTCAAGTTAATTTCATTTGAAGGTCCAACCCGAGGTTTATAACTAGAATTTTTGAGGAAAATTTGAAGCAGACATTAAAAGTGTTTATCTAAGGCCTTTCATTTGAAGGTCCTTCAAATGAAGGTACCTTCATTCAAAGGTATTCAAGCACCTTTTTTTGAAGGTATGTCGTTCCCACAAAAAAAGTAAAAAAACCTTCGAACAAAGGTAATTTCCAATAATGGAAAAAAGGCACCTTCAAATGAAGGTCCCTTTTACTCCTTTTATGGAAATTTCTAGAAAAGGAATAGAAAGGGACCTTCATTCAAAGGTCCCTTTTTTCCATTTTTGGAAATTATCTTCGTTCGAAGGTTTTATATATTTTCAACCTTCAAACAAAGGTAATTTTTGACATACCTTCAAATGAAGGTATTTTAAGTTTTTACTTGCATTTGAGACTAAAAATTTGATGTCCCAAGTTTGGGACCCATTATTATGGGATGGCCCAACTAAAAGCATGTACAATAGAAGGTTTTGTTGCACTATTTGATGCAAACTAATGGAGATTTGATACAAAATGCAACAAATGTGTATATAAGGTTCCCTTTAGTCCCCTAAAACTCTAATAAATTTGTGGAGACAAATTACAAAACAAGAACAAAGAAGTGTATTATATTAATTTTCTAAAAAATATTTACATCACCATTACAAATAACTAGAAAATAAAAAATGAGTTGCAATTACAAGTGGAACTTATACATGAAATACAACTTGACCTGGATGAGTTTTTCCCTTACAAATGAAAAAAATCAACCCTTAACAATGAAAATTCATTTTACTTACATAGATCTACAATGGATTCATGGATAACATGGCCAATAGGGTGTGCAAGTGGAAACAATTTTGTTGACTTCACACACCACATCTTGTAGCCCCAAAAATACCATCAAATAGTTGAAGAACATGCTAATAATTAATATAATCCAACCTCTTGTATTTGCAATCAAATTTGACCATTAAAAGATCAAGATATAGTGCATAGAGAAGGGAAATCCATAAAATTAATGAAAACTATCAACAAAAGCATTGAAACACCATGGTGGGAATGGAATAATGTTTTCAAGATCTAGAATATATTTCTACATTAATGATGCCTCTAGACCTAGAGAAAAAAGACATCCAAAGCAACCTAGCAAATTTACTAGAAGAGATGGTGTAGGAGTACCATCATTCAACTTATTGTTTAAATATGCCCTCCTTCAATTAAAATGTGTTTTAGGCATGAATAGATTAGCTCAAATGGTTTCAAGGTCCAATCAATCATTAATGGCGATCTTGGCATAGTTTGGGAGAGGTAGGACATGTTTTGAATGGTTTGCAAAAATTTGATGTGCAACCAAACATGAGGGGTTGCAAGAATTTGGTGTGAAAGTGAAGCATGATGACCACCCAAATGGAAAGCAGACCTCCACAAAGTCACTTTTGTAGTTTTTTTTTAAATTGACTTGCACAAAAAGGTCTTCAATTACACATTTGCAAGGTTTGAGGTTCCATCAGCTAGTGAAGTGGAAGAATGCACAAAAATGATGTGGAAGTGGATAATGGAAGTGAAGGGTTCAAAAAGACACAAGATATGGAGGTTCATCCAAATGGAAGAATGTTTGTTTGGAGAAGGAAATATTACTAAAGGAATTTGTGAGAAATGTAAGTGCAACTATAGCTTCAAATACAATTAGATGAAAATGAAGTTTAGATAGAAGGTAAAACTCTACAAGGTGGAAAAATGTATGATGTCATCATGACATCATGGTGATGTTATTATGGAAGGGGAAGTCACTTAGAGGATAGTGACATTGTCATGACATCATTAGGTGTGAATGATGTTAGCAAGAAGGGGTTTGCAAGAAAACCAATCTGAATAGGATACAAGAAATGGGGGGTAATTTGAATGCATAGAAGGTTCAAATGGAAGATGGAATTCCTTGGGATAGAAATAATTGCACTAATAGAAAAAGGATGTCGAAGTGAACTTTCAACTAGATATATGTAAACATTTAAATGGAGGAGAAATTTTTGCATCCACATGAGGGTTGAAACGCACACGATGAGATGCAAAGGAAAGCAAAAAAATGGCTAAGGCATGGAGAAAATTTGTAGAAATTTTATGTCTAAATGAAGACGAAAGTGAAGCTCGCATATTTGAATGTAGATGGAAACCCCGTAAAGATGGAAAGTGGAAACATGTAGAAAAAGGGCATAGAAGTGAACACATGCAAAGAAATGTTACTAAATTGAACATTGAATGAAAATAATAATTTCTAGTTGCACTTTGAATTCCTACAAAGGGAAAAAAGAGGAAATTAAAAAGATGAGTTCAAAATAAATCCTGTGAAAAAATTAAGAGAAAGTGAACTTATGCAAGAAAATGGTGTTGAAGTGAATCTTGGAAGTGGAATTGGGAAGACATCCAGTTGCACTTAAAATTCTCACAAAGGTCTACGATGAAGGTTTAAGTGGAGGAATAGATGAAGAAATAATTTTGCAAGGATTTGATGCAAAAGTGAACATGGATACCAAATGGGAAAATATCCAACTGCAGATCCTGGAAACTTGACATTGGTTAAAAATATGAAAATTGAAGTTCGCAAAAAATGGAAGGTGAATCGAATGTGAACAATATCTAGTTGGGATATCAATATTTGCATCTGGTGGGAAGGGGAAATCCTACAAACTATAAAAAATACCAACAATTGAACTAAAAATCTCCAAACCTAGGATTTTTTAAACCTAGAATCATTCAACACATGAGTAGGCACATGAAGGACGAAAAAATACAAAACTTGCACAAAATTAGAAAATGGAAACCCATATAAATATTTATCATATCAGTTATATGTGATAGGTTAAATGAAACCTAAGTGCACAGAGGTACTGAGACTCAAGAAAAATGTGACATGGAAGGATTGAGTCCCAACAAGAGGATTGTTTATCTCCATATAGTAATGATGGTACGAGTATTCTTTAGCTCCCCAAGAATCTTTCTCAAATCCTCTCCTCATGTCCCTTCCTTGAGAAGCTTGCATAGATTCCTTTGTTATATCCAATTTGGGTAGATTGGTTAGTACCCTAATAGGCTCTTTTATCTCCGGATTGGATGGATTGACAACACCCTAGGAGATTCATTTAACTCCATCTCCTTTGGTTGGGTTTCTTGATTAGTACCATGAGAGGCTTCTTTAGATCCCATTTTTATTTGGTTGGATGGTTTTTCATCAACTTGAGAGGAATTTTTCTTCAAATCTCATCTTACCATTTGGTTCATAATTGATGTACATGAAATAAATGAAATTTTTTAAATTCCTAAACTAGTAGTTTATCTCATTCACTTATCTAGAATGTATTTGTCTAAACTAAGCTAATCTAAATTTTATTTTTATAAACAATAAAATAAGAAAAAGAAAAAAAACTTAAACTAAGTCTACAAAAACATCTTTGTTGGAAGGATATACATCAAATGTGAAGCAATCAAATATTTCTCCTGGCATGTCTACAAAATATTTCTCTAGCACCTAGTTGGAATAATCATCACAAAATGGACCTAAAGAGAGGTCAAAACCTGAAATTATTTTAACATAATTTTGTTGTTCTCTTTTAATTGATCAACATCATTGGGGAAAAAATAAAATACTTTAGATTCTCTATGCAAAGTGTCACTCTTAAGAATTTGTTGCATTTTTGTAATGTCGTGAGTGGAATGTTTAGTATGGTACATAATATTAATTTTTTTAAACGTTTGAATTTTAAATATCATTTGTCGAAAAAGCGCATGTACCCAAAAAAAATTGTTGGTGGAAAAATAAAACGCTTTGCTCGTTCATTTTTGTCAAGGCTCTCAAAATTTTAGTATATTTGGAAAATATAATTGCTACACACCTTTTTCTCAAATACTAGAACAAAAAAAAAGGTTTGCTCATGAAATTCAACCCAAACATCTTCAAATATAATTTCTCAGTTTTTAGCCTCATTTAAGAACAATCTATGGATGTCATATTGGTTTATTTCAAAAGACATAAGCCCAAAAAATTTTAACTAGTATCCAACCAATTTTTTCTTGAATATTACTTTTGGATCCCTTTTATTATTTGCACACTTTATTTTATGATAACCCATTTTCATGATCTTGTTTTATTCTCATTAGGTGACTACCCAAAGCATCTTCTCTTGCATACACTAAAAACTTTGAAGCCTACTTGGATCCCTTGTAATAGCTTGTTGTTTGATATTCAAAAGGAGGAATAGTTGAGAAATATATATTCAATTAAATATTTACTCCAAGAGTTTAGTAGCATGGCATAACCAAGGAAAACATCGTCCACTTCTATGTCTATCTTCAAGTGTCACTTTGGATGTCGAGCCAACTTTGAAATTTTTTATTAGGCCATTGGTTTTTATCACTTTGGAATAAAAAGAAGACAAGTCTCTCTAAGGACAAGTCATTTCTAATCTATTTTTCTCATCACAATTTTGGACATGCTAGAACAAAAAGCCCTTGAATCAATAAACAATTGTGAAGAATGAAACCATAAAAAAATTAAAATATAGAAAGAATGAGTTGCATTCTCTATCTCCAAATTCAATCCCAAGAACAATGTGGGGATGATCATATTGAATTTCAATTGAGTAAGCTATCACATGTCATCTTTGACACTAGAAAATACATGTACATCCTTTCTTAGGTGAAATTTTATCATCACAAATAACTGCAAAAGAACTTTGATCTTATCTAGCTCATTCACTAATCTCATTTAGTAATTTCAATTGATTATTGGCAAATATAGTAACTTTTTATATTTTGATGGTGCATCTTCAAGTGAATTCTCTTCTTTGAACTTTGAGGAAGCATCTTTTGCCTAACCTCTTTGCTTGGATCTTTTCTCTTCTTCTAGAGGAAATGAGAATTCCTTCACTATCAATGATCTCTCCTTTTTGTAACTCTTCTTTACCTTCTCATTTTCTTTATTTTCATCTTTTTCTTCAATTATAGCTCTTAATACTATTTTTAACTTTTTGTAATAATTTATTTCAATAACTTCTTTCAATTATGTTTTCTTCAAATGAAAAGCCAGATATTCCTACCTTTCAAGAGGAACTATAAGACTCATGATATGAGTACGCTATATAGCATCATCTTCCCCTAATATTACATTGACTTCAAATTCATCGTTGAAATAAATTTTTCTTCATGCCAATAAGTAGATATATCACATGACTAAGAAAACTAGTTGTTATCCAGCTTTCATGGAACTGGACAACTAGCTTCATTTATCGTTTTCTTTGTTTTCAAATGAGGAAAAGTCAAACTTACAAAAATTTTGAAGGTTTCTCTATAGATGATGATGGGTCTAGATAATGGCTAGTTTTTCCTTCATCAGTTCATAATTTCATCTATTCACTTGCTAATTTTCACAAACATTTTCAAGACTTCATACATCTTTCATATGCCTTTTATGCACTTTGATAGACCTAAATATGTGGAAATATAAATATGATATATTGATATATGCTTGTATGGATATATGAATCTTCATAAGATTTAGTATATTTTTATGGTTTAATTGTGATTGTTAATGACATGAATGCCTTGGTAGAAAAACTAACATCTTGCAGCCAAGAAGACTGAAGCCACAACAACTAGATTTCCAGCCCACAGTAAAGGACTGTGGACGATTGCATGGGAGAAGCTAGAACAATTGGAGAACAACATTTCCAAAAGGAAGCAAAGGTGGCTATTGAATGGTCATCTATGAGTCGCCACAAATGTACTTTTATCCACCAATAAGTCAACTAGAAGAAGTTTGTTCCAGTAGGAGTAATCCATGATGTGATAGTTTCCAGAAGACGTCCATGTCGTGGTGGTTAACCCTTAGGGGCAGGGTCCTAGTTTGGTTTTCTTTTATTTCATATTTATGGTTTTTTGCTTCAAAGACTTGTCCTCTTCATATCCTTGAGGGGGAGTAGATGTATGCATTAATGTTTTATTTTCAATCCTTGAATGAATAAGGCTCCTCCTAAGCCTATATATTGGGATCAATGGTTGAGGAGTAGATCTAGTAGTGATAGTAACCGTGTGATTATTTTTACCAGTTAATAGTTAATTGTTGTTAGTTTTTTTGTTATCAAGTTGCATTAGATATGTATTGCTAAATGAGAAATATTTTAGAGATTATTTTTAGACTGTAAGAAGTCTAGTTTTTATGCAATAAAGGAGTTCAGATCGTTGTCATGATTTATTGATCAAATAGTGCATATTTGATATCTTTTGTGGGTACAACAACTCGAGCAAGAGAAACTCGAGGTACTGTCAACCCACCTTATCTTTTGTTACTATATTAGATGCTATATTACTAAACTCATTTAAGATAAGTTTCCAATTATATGCATATGAATTCCATGAATAATCTTTTGTAGCATGAATTGCATTGAGTTATTCAACGGAGAAGTTAGAGGTCAGAAGTAGAAGTATTAGTTAGTTACAAGTTCAGATTCAATAGTTAGCAATTATAGTATTGAGCAGTAAGTACCCATTGCATAAGCAAAAATACATGTTAATTCCCTTGTTTTGCAATTTCATGCTTTATTTCCTTTTCCACCTTTTACCATTTTCAGTACATACATGACCACCTATGTTCCATCAATATAGGGCATAGTAGCATCCTTGAATGCATATATAGTTCCAGCACTATCAAAAGCTTACGAGCCATGGTTGATAATTAAATGAAGCCTTTTGTGAAGGTTTAGTGAACTGTCCAGCTAGGAAGCCATCCTTTGAATTGTGTGTCTGCTTGCAAACACCAAGTTAATCAGACATTAGAAAGGCCTTATAGATGATTCTACCCATTAATAGCAGGGTTCAATATGATTGATTGACCATTTCTTTCTTAAGTTTGGAAATATCAATTATTAAATGTTTTACAATGAAATGCATATATAGCATAACACTCAATTGTAAAAGAAATATTTATACATTTCCTTAGGTTGAACAAAAGTCCAAACATAGAAAATCATTAACCACTTATCATCAATTCCTTAACCAAATTATATCTACATGATTGTGTTAGTAACCACTTATTATACACTAACAAAGCTAATTATAATAGGTTTAATAAATTGAACCTATATACTAACCTTATTATATGTGATAATTCCTAAAATCAATTGTGAGATTACAAAATAATTTTGTTATCTCATCTAATTTTGAAGAACCTACATCTATATAAGAAAATAATTAGGATGAGAGATGATGATTTTCTTCCTTTGTGTTCCTTTTATCTTCATGTTAATCTATGTTATGAGTCACTTTCTAGATAGCAACAAATTAGATGACCTTCTTTTTTAGCATAATATAAGGCAGCTAAAAAGTAGGTCTTCATCACAAATGTTTCACTTAGATTTATGAGAGAAAGAGTATCATAGTAAAGTTTCACAAAACTCTTATTAACATCTATTATCTTTTTCTATTTTTTCCTTTGAAATTATTCATTTTTTTAGATAAATACCTATTATCACTCCTCTCTCCTCATTTTTTATTTAACACTAGCTCAGGTTTTTCCATGTCTACTATTGAACTTGCAGGTAATACCTGAAACTAATTCCTTGTGTCACTCTTGAGGGATTGGAAAATCAAGTTTGTAAACAAATTATCTTTCTCAACCCCAATATTGCATGTGTAATTCTCAAGATTTGTTAGATGTTTCTTGCAAAATAGTTAGTACTTCCATTGAGATGATGAATCTCTTGAGATAATCTTTTGTCATATCATGCAAGACAACCACAATTGAAGTGGATCATATCAAGTAATCACCATGTGTAGCCAAATAGGGCATTTGATTTACATATTGTTGAAGGGGGCTCTTGGTAGCAAAGACGATTGTTAAACTAAATATAATTTCTAAGGGTGAAGTAGAAAATTTTAGTAGAGGCCTTATTAGAGGAGAGATTGAAGATGCTAAAAAATATGGAGAAAGATTCCTTTGTGTAACCACCTTTAGCTACATATTTTTCTTTAGAATCATTTATATGTCTAACTATTCTAAAACAAGTCTTTCCTTTCTTTGAGTTGGTTATTGGCCTCTTAGGATCCAACATTTTGCATTAACTTTCTTATTCCTATATTTGTTAAAAAAATATGAATCTCCATGCCTTGAATATCATCTTGTTTGAATGTCTCCCAAGATTTAGTCGATGTGATCCCTCTAATAAAAGGAAACATTTGACTTTTGTTGGATTCGTTCTTCCAAAGTTGCAAGCAAAAAAATATTAACTTTCATTTATAAACAAATAAGAGATTATCACTATCAACTCTTGATCTTTTTATTGTTCAAGGAAAAAGTAAGTTATCTAGCAATGGCACCAATTTATATGTTGTCCCTTGAATTAGCACATAGTACAAGTTGAACCTCTAGGCATCTATGAAGGTATAAGTTAATAACGTTTGCCAACTTTTGGTGAGTAGCTTTCACCTAAGGTGGAAGGTACTGTCCCTCTTTTCTACCAAGTTAATTTTTTTATTATTTATTTTCTAAAGTTAAAAATATTTTTTTGAATGAGATTTGAATAAATTTGATCTTAGAATTTGTACCCTTATCATGTGTGACAAAATTTCAATCATTTGTATTTCAAAAAAAAATCAAAAGAAGTAGGAAACATAAGATCAAGATAAACCACATAGAGATCCAAACACAAGTTCCACCATAGCTTTTAATTAGACTTGTATGCACTATTAAAATCAAGGTCCGACAATAAAATTTGCAGCAATGATGGAAAATAAATTGATAAAAGATTTATGAAATTTGAAGACTTTAAAGATTATTAATAATTAATCCCTTGGAAAAGGGAACTCCAGATACAATTTATCCTTTGAAAGGCATCAATTTCGATAATGTAGGAAACTTCAAAAAAACTATTCAAAAATTAGAAGCTTGAAGAGGGAATATCTATAGTCCTCAAGCTTTAATATGCATTGCATAAACAACTTTGATAATAGACTCATGAAATCCTATAATACAAAATAAAGAATAATGAATTTTACTAGTGAAATTATATAAGAAGATAGCAAGAGAAGAATCTAAAATCTTCATCATTCCAATTTCAAATTCCACAAACATTTCCCTTGTCTAAAAGACTCAAAAACACTTTTCTTACATGTTCTTTTTGTAAGCTTTGTGACCAACTAACTTTGCCAACAACATGATGGTGTAGTCAAGAAAAGAAAACCCACTCAAGAGAGACCAAATCCCTACAACCACAAACTATTACACTCCCATGCATAACAAAAGCAATAAAAGTGTCAAAAAAATAATAATTTTATTTATTTATTATAATGTTAAACAGCTCGCATACAAAATACATTATGCTACAGAAACAATTCCTATAACCCACTCCTCTCACTCACTCAATGAGACTTTTTGCATAAATAACTTTAATATAAATCTCATTTAAGTTTTTGAATGTTTTTAACTCTATTCAAGAGAGTTCATCTCCTCTTCTAAATATGTTCCTCTTTACTCTACTATCTCAAACTTTTCAATGGAGAATTCATTTTAAAAATTCAATCTTGCTTGAATAGAAGCCTTTCACCTCCCCCAAGCAATTGAATAACAAATACCCAAAGAAACCCATTTCATATGTCAAGGGTGGCTTCACTGTAAAAAGGTCTGAACCTTTTCAAACCCCATTTTTTATCAATATCAAAGACAAATGACCAAAAATTAATACATTACAGTTTTTATCACAAACTTAAAAAGAGAATAGCCACGTTGGCAAGGGATGGTAACTGCTATAGATCAGATAATCAATCAATGAAAACTTTGGTCATTGCCACAAAAGCTCACCATGCAAATAGAGAAAATTGCTAAGCTAATCATTGACACACGAATGATTGGTAGCAAATGAATTAGCCATACCAATTTGCATAACACCAAATCAATTGCCAACAGCCCAAAGTGAATAGCAACGATCTCAATAAATAATTATGGACTCCAAGAATGAATGAAAAAGCCAAAAATAAAGGTGGCAGAGAAACCACACTGCCCAACAATGAAATGCCTTTGCCAATAACCTCGAATGACCCAGGAAAAGAAGGAACAACTACGCTGACAAGGATGCAGAAATGAAAATAGAAAGCGGCCATGAACACCGATGTAGCCAAAAGAAAATCAACCAATAGTAACCATGCAGCCATAGAGACATTAATACTCACCAAACTAAAAGGATTTGATAAAGCCCAGCCTCCAATAAATCATGTCCCATATAAGATAAGTTGGCCACAAGAATATAGAAGATATCGCTTTCAAAGACCATTATTTTTTTTACCAATAAAAGTTGGAACATCCTTTCCAAATCACCTCCTTTCTGTAATGAATGAGTAAAGTTCTTCAAATTGAATAGATTTCTTAATAAATAAGATTGATAGGAGTGGAGCGGGGGGTCTAGCTCGATTGGCTAAAGCATCCTGTTGCAAGTAAGAGGTCACGAGATCTAGTCTCTGTGTTGTGCCAGTGCCACCGGTTACGTGAAAAAAGTTTACCAGACGCATTGTAGTTTGTAGTTTATAGGGGAACAAATACCCGACCAATTCTTGCAGTCTAAAAAAAGAAGATTGATAGGAGTAAATCAAACTTCTTTTGAAAGAATAAAAAGGTTGCATGGCATGTCTAAAACATAACTTTTATTCAATTATATTGACAAAGGTAACAATAGTAATTGTTAATTTGATCAATATCATATGTGACTTAATTTTGAATAATTAAAATATCTTTTTTAAATTCATATCATTATTAAATGTCAATGTTAAACATTTAAATGTAGACTTCATGAAACTAGAATTGCATTGTTCTCTTGTAGTAGTATGTAAAGGAATTCAAATAAAAAAATCTTGAAGCAACGTATAAATTTGTTTAAACTTTTTTATGGCATCATGAAAATGATCTGAATCAACCCATAGACATTTTGTAACATAGCTATAATACTAATGCCCATTTGAGATATAGAAACCTTCTTGTAACACCTTCCAAGAAGCAAGATGATCAAAGCTACAAAGCAACTAAAACCACTAAAATTGGAAACAAAACAAAAAATAAAACTTGAAATTTTTTAGTGATGTAGGATTACTTGTGATCACAAATACTCTTGCATCAAACACCTCGAATAAGAAGCTTGTGAGTATGACTCACAAAATAGAGTTGAATGGTTGAACCACCCTTCCAAAAACTAAGCAATCTACAACATACTACAATGCTATCATAGGTACCTTGAAAATTTTCTTTATTTGTCTCTTCCAACATTTAGCTAGAAAAAATCATGTCCTTTTCCAAATTTGTTCACTAGTCTTTCTTTCTCTTATGGACCTTTATCCACCATAGCCCAACCTCCTCCAAAATATTTGCTACTTTGTTCTTCCTCTCATTGGTTTCAACCCACCTCTAATTGTCCACCTCCACCAAATACTTTTCTTCTTCTCTATTTTTGTGGAATTTAATCCACTATCAACTGGTCTTCCCACCAAATATGTTTTCCTTCCTTTTTTTCTCTTGTGGGATTTATCCCACCACTATTTTTCCACCTCCACAAAAATATTTTTTTCATTCTCCTATTACTACCACACTTACACTCTAATCATTACAACAACCATTATTAAACTCAAACATCTCCATAACCATTTCCTTCTCTTCACCTATTTTTCATATACACAAATCAACACTATTCACAATATATAAATTTTAAAAACATCATCATTTCCTCATACTCTCTCGCCATTCTACCTATTCATGCATCAACATCATTATTTTAAGGAAATTAGAAATTTCTAGCATTACATATTCTAATCCTTCTACACTAACCACTTCTTTTTCACTGTATTCTTTCTCTATATTCTCCTTCTTTTCACTTAGTTGCATCACATCCAGCAATATCATCATGACCTCCAAAGGACCAACCACCATTGCAACCATACACTTCTTTAATTATGCAACTTTTCTTTCTTTACCAACTACTACTACATCAACTCCAATATGGAGGAACTCAACTCCCACATCTGCATTCTCTTTCACCACCTATTCAATGCCTTCTAAAAGATATGCTATTGTTAAAACATCCTCCTCTACATCCTCTTGCATGAGGATCTCATCTTCGATGTCATATACACAACACATTGCTTCATCTCATTCTTTACCTACACACACATCACAATTAATATTCTATAAAACAAGTGTTTTCGCAAGTTCCTCCTTATCTTCTTTTTGTGCAATAATCAACATCTTCATCAACTCCCCAAGTTCATCTAACAATTCTCCTTCTAATAACCCATTTATTTTTCTCATATCCTCTCACAATAGGATATTATCATCTTCACCAATTTTTTTATCAAGTATGGGTCCTTAAAAGACTACCATCTTAACTTCCAAATCTAATTATTTTTCTTCATTTCTTGCAAACAAAAAAATGTTAGACAAAAAAGAGCCTCTAGCATTACCATTCTTCTTTCTTTCTGCTTCTTCCACTTTCTCATCTACAAAATTCTCATTTACATTTTTTACAACTTTTCCTCTTGCCTACAACCCTTTCAAACTCAATAGCTAATTTCACAATTAGTCCTTCTCTTTCTTCATTTTCGCTATCATTTTCTTGACTTAACTCAAACACTATTTCTATTAGTTCAATCTATTGCATTAAATCACCTTCTTTAACTCCACACTCTTCAAGTAAAACTCTAAAGTTCTCTATCGTAGGTTCCTAAAAAATATATTTATCAATTAAATTGTCAACAATGGTCACTCTCTCTTCCTTTACCTTTTATTTTCTAAACTCTTTAATCTTCCAATCTCTACAACACATCTCTTCATCTTTTCTCCACTCTCTATCCCATTCCAAAAGGATGTCCTTCTCTAAACCCTTCTATTTCATGGAAATCACTCAAATCTTGTCCTTCTTCCAAGTAGAAATATTCTACCTCTCCACCCCACTCATCATCTCCTTCATCCTTCACTATGCCACTTACAAAACATTCTTCATCATATTTACTTTTAATTGCAATAGCTTCTCTATACTACTTAATCTCCAATGAACCAAACCTTGATTAGATTTCTACCAACCCTTCAAGAACATTGTCCATATGAATCCTTCCTTGCTACTCCATAAACGCAAAGTTTATTGGTTTCTTTGTGACTATCATCGTCATCTTTCTTGAATACATTTCTTACACACATACAACCATTAAATTCTAGATATTCACATAGCTTTTTCCATGATATCACAAGAATCTATGTGCAACAACTTACTAAAGCATAAACCCCCTTGTATTAATAGGACTCCACTAGCAACAAATTTTAGAAATATTTCAATAACAAACTTTCTCCCACACACTCATGCCTCTATAAACTCTAATTGCATGCCTCATCTCTCACCTACAAATTTTTTTTCTAAAGCTCAAATTCCTCAATAATTATAGGAATTCTCACTTGCAACAAATTTTCCTAGAGCTTAAAGCTCTCTATGATTACAAGACTTCTACAATTGCAAATATAAATCTTAGTCTTCAAAGGCACCTTCTAGCTAAGCTTTACTCAACTCACTTCATGCAATCTCCCAACAAAAAATCTACTCTAATAACTTAAAAATGATTTCCTCAACATAAATCCAATGAAGTATATAGCTCTGATACCACTTGATGTAATTAAAGAAAGGGAACCCACTTAAGAGCATCCAAATCCCTACAACCATAAACTATTGCACACTCCCATGAGTAACAAAACCCATAAAAAAATCCAAACACAATAATTTTATTTATTTGTTATAACCTTAAGCAACTCACACACAAAATACATTATGCTACATAATTCATCTTGCACACTTCTCTCACTCACTCAATAAGGCTTTCAAAATGTTATTTTTAATACAAAACATATTTCACATTCTAGATTTTAAAATATTTTTGAACATTACTCGACAAAGTTATACTTCTCTTCCATAGATATTCCTCTCTACTCTACTCTCTCAAATTTTCTAATGGAGATTTCTTTTGCAAAATTCTATCTTACTCAAAGTATAAGCATTTTCATATCCATGTCTTCCCCAAACGATGAATAACCAAAAAAAAACCAAGAAAATTAATACAAAATAATTCCTATAAAATGCATATGAAGAAAACAACCAAGTGAGCAAGGGATGGTAACTACTATCAAGAACAAAGAATGGATCAATGAAAACTTTGATCATTGCCACAAAAGCTCGCCATGCAAATAGAGAAAACCACCAAGGTAATCGTTGCCACAAGGAAGATTAGTTTTTAGCAATAAAAGTTGCCAAGATAAAACATTACTTAAGCAATAAGATCAATAGGAGTAAATAAAATTACTTCCTCCAAAAGCAAAAAGGGCATAATAGTAAGCAATTGCATTAAGTGTTTAAAATACAATAGTTATTTGATTGTATTGCTAAAGGAAATAATAATAGTTAATCTGATCAATCTCATATATGACTTAACTTTGAATAGGTAAAATAGCATTTTTTAATTCTTGCTATCACTAAGTGTCAAGGTTAAACATTTAAATGCAGATTTCTTAAAGCTATAATTATAGTCTTATAGTGGTTTCTAGAGGGCATCAAATAAAAAAATCATAAGCAGCTTATAAACTTAATAAAACTATCATTTAGGAACATGAAAATCATCTCAAACAACCCATAGACATTATACAATGTAGCTACAAGAGTAATACCCATTTCAGATATAGAAACCTTCATGTAGCACCTCCTCTAGAGCAAGATAACAAAATCTATGAAGTAACAATAATCATCAAATCTAGAAACAAACAAACAAAAAACAAATATTTTTGATGATGCAGAATTTCCTGTGAGCCTGAATCTTCCTGCTTCACATGAGTGACTACATGATGATGGTGTGCTACATAACTTATGATTTTCCTTTAAAGCCAACACTTTAGCTCAATAAAATCATTTTAAATATAGCCTTCAAGATAAACCTTTAAATAAAAGCTTTACTCTTTATTAATAAACTATTTTATAAAAATGAAGTTGTTTTATAACAACTTTATTTGCTATTGAAACTTAATCTTTTGCTCTCAAATATTTTGAGTCATTCATCTTAATTCTCGATCAATGATAGAAAAAAATTCTTATAATAGAAAGGTGAGAAAATACAAATGAAGGTTTTAATGAATTTAATGATGTAACATTGGAAGATCTTATGTTGGATCAAATTTGGTTAAATGGTGATCCAAGAGCATCTAGGATGCACAATCAATCTTGCATCAACCAAAAATAGAATAAGGGATAGCTAAGATTTTTCTATTTTTTTGGTGTGTATTTTTTTAAATAAATGGCATGTTTGAATTAATCAACTAGGTCCTATATCATTCCAATTAACTTCAAAAAAACTAAATACTCATAGTTGCATCATCAACAACAAGGCATCTAATTGCTACACAAGATATTTAATTGTTGTGAAATTATTTCCCAGTTGTTGTGCAAATATTCCTAGTTGTTTTGCAACCATTCTTAGTTGCACAATTGTTTCCTAGTTGTTGCCAAATAGTTTTTTTTGCTGCCAAACAACTATTCCTAATTGTTATGCAACTTCTCTTAGTTTCTTTGATTCATTTAATATTTTTTCAAACACTAGGCATGCATAAAAGTGGGGCACTTAGGGAAAAAAGTTGTCAATATTCTATCCATGTTGGTGGTTGTGTGTCTTCTTACAAGGTTCATGTGTTTTATTTCTTATTTTAAGCAGTTCTTATATACAATTCACTATTATAAGTTGGTATTTGCTCTTGTTGTGATTGTTCACCTTCTTGGGAATTGACTTTTCATTTTCTTGTAAGTGGTGATTGTGTGTATTTGTGTGGGCAAGTGTTTCACAAGTGACGTATTCTAGTAGCCACTGAAAATCTTATTGGATAATGATAATATTTGGGTTGTTACCCTAGATAGAAGAGGGATTTTTAATAAGAAAGTAGATGAAATGATGGGGTATAATTGCTAGGTGACTTACAAAATAAACCCATTGATTTTGTTGTGTAGAGGAAGTGAACAAGAGAGAGAGGGTGGTGATAGAGGGGCAAAGAGTAGGATTGAGAAGAAACTCTCAAGCTATTCACTCAAGGAAGGGAAGTCAAGCTAAGGTCAATTATGTTCAAGATGGAAGATATAGGGGAAGACCTAGATTAAAAAGGGTTGATTGATGGATTTAAGTATCCTTGGCATTAATCAACCCTTCCATTAATCTCTATGTATGCAATGGTTTTGGACTTCTATCAACCTATTGTGGCCAATTAAGGTAATTATTTAGTTAATGAAAATAGCATTATTTTTCTTCTACTTAGTGTGTAATTTTTTGTTTGATGTTTAGGCTACTATAGAATCCCCTACCTATATTTTATCATTTGGTTTCAAAACAAGAATTTCTTGTTGACAAGTTCCTTGAGAAAGGTCTAAAAATTTGTTGCAAATGTGAGAGTAAGTACTACACCTAAAGAGAGCTACGAGAGGAAGGCACCAAGTGTTACTATAGAAATTTCTTGTTGAGATGTGCATTGTAACACTCTAGTGGATTTGTTGCAAATGTGAGAAAAACCTATGGTTGGAAAGACCAATGAGGTAAAACTAGTCTTGTATTGAAGGTTAGTATGATAGTGTTTGTCTCAGGTATCTCTCTTTGGGATTGGGTGTATGTGAATATGTCTTCTAGAAATATTATAATGGTCTTGAGAAGGCCTATGAAATCTATAGCTATGGAGCGAAAAAAAGGCCCATGTGTAGAGGGCACTTATGAGTTGGAAATATTGAGAGAAAGTGTTGATGCTCTTGAGGGGTAGAATATTAGTAACTTTAAGTGGAGAGGAGAAGAATGTGGTGGTAGAAGATATGAAGGCGCAAGTTTTACACAAGAAGAATCTCTTACGAGAATTGTAAAAGGAAGAATTAAAGAGTACATTGTGAATGTGGAGATGATAGGTAAGATGGGCCATGAAGGTCATATGTTTGATGAGGACGATGTAGATCATATTCTACTCCCTTGCATGCAACTTTTTTTGTAATAGAGAATGATTTTCCATTGATAGTGGTTTATCCTTTGGAGGACATGGTGGTGTTGGTGATCGAGGTGTAAATTATTGCACAAAAGGAAGAGGATGTGCTTATGGAGATATTTAGTTTCCATAATAGTAAGTGTGTTGATTTAAAATCAGGTGAAGCAATATGTGAGGAGTATTTTTTTCTATATTGATAAAAGAATGGGTTTTTAAAAGGGCCCAAACCCTTTTATGATGAAGCAAGCATCACACAAGAGGAACAAGTTCAATAAGATATGAAACAATCAAAACCACCAAAAGACAACAAGAAAAGATACATCAACATAACACAAAACCAAAGAAACACCAAGAAAGCACCTCCTAGTTAATATCGGCAAGCTTTTGCAAGCTTGAGGTATCTAGCCATTCTTTAGTCAATGATTTCATTTGGTCCACAAAAGAAGCCTCTAGGGGATCCTCCTCAATAACAATGGTTTCAACATTTTAGGCCATAGTCCTAGCTCTTGTTCTTCTTGCAAGACCTCAAAATTAATATCCCTTTTCTTTTTCTATATTCTTTTTGGAGCACATAGAAACTAATGGTTAAATTATTTATTGTGTTTTTTATAAAGGCCACAACTTGAGGAAAATTTCCATTCAACTCATCCTAGTTTCTTTGAATGGTGAGTATTTTCTATTCTAAATGTTCCCATATTTGGAATGTGGTGAAGAATTTAATTTCTTGCCAAATCTCATCATCAAAATGGCCTTTGTCTTCCTCCTTATCTATCTTAGAAAGCTCATTTTCAATCCCTTAAATTATTTTTATAGAATATTGATATGTCACACAAACCACTTCATAATGTTGATATGTAGATTTAAATTATCCTCCAACATGTCAATGCAACTTTCTAGATTGATATAATTATGATAGTTTGGGTTTTGCACGTTTTCCTACTTACACAAGGGATCAACTATCTCCTTTTGCACAATCCTAGCAACTCTGGGATTCTTGGATTTGGAAGGAGTGCACCATTTTTTCCCATTGGAAAGGTATCGATGGGGTTGGAAAAATCCACGAGGAGAATAAAGGGACTAGGAGGAGGGTTAAGTAAGGAATCCTCTTCCAAAATTATCTTCCCCTTAATCTACAAGTTAGGTTTTTTTTGGTCATAAGACATCCTAGATGGATGCCAACTAAAATAGAATATTCATCTTGTTGAGGAATCATAGGTAGGGCTAGAATAGTAACCTTAGGAGCATGGGATTGGATGTAGACAAGCTTATCCACCACCACAACTTTAGGGTGCAAGGAAAGAGGGAACGTCTCAACCCCATGCACCTAGGGTTAGCAAGGGTGGGGAAAGTAGTTATGGGGGTATCTTCTTTTGGATTAGGTTGTATCTTGGTTGGGTTGGAAAACTTAGGAAAAAGTGTTGGGATAGAGGTTTTAGCCAACTCGTTGTAGATGCAATAGATTAAGCTCCGATGTAGAGGAAACTCAAGAAGCATTTTTTTCATAGAATGTTCAAGAAAACTTAATAAGAAAAAAATGGAAAACTCATTGTCTTCCTATGAAAAAGATAGTTAAGCATTAGAGAGTTATATGAGTATATCCTTTTATACATTCCCTCAAGTGATAAATACCTTATGAGGATTTGTACCACTTCTCCCCAAGGCTTGGGGATGTCTTTTTTTTTAAGCCATTCTAGAATCTAGAAACCTTTTCACCTTTCTTGAGAAACACCCTCATATGTTAGTGCTTCCTAGACTTGATCATTTTCATGAGTCGCTATTGTGAAGTGGGGTTAGTGAAAAATGGAAATGAAACATGAATTATTCAAATAAGGGTTAGAATTCACAATACCCAAATCAAGAAAATGATCAAATCCCACCTACAAATGGAATTGAATGCAAACAAGGTTAGAAATCAGCATAGAGTAATGAAAACCCAATTCAAAACATGAAAACCAAACAAGTGAAAACCTCTCATTCCATTTTGAATAATGGATGGTGTGTTGGGTTGCTCAAATCATTAGCTCCCATGATTGCAAAAGAATAAATGATGACCTAGATGATGATAAATTTCTCAGATGCTCAAATAATATGAATGTGCTCAAAAATTATAGGTGTTGATTATGGAGGAATGAAGTATGTTTTATATTTTTTCAAGATTTAGATCAATGGTTCAGAATAGATCTTGAGATCAATGGATGAGAGTAGATAAAGGAGGATGAAGGATCAAGATTAATTTGAACTCAAAATATCTCCATAATTTAAGGAAATTGGTTTAAGATATTTTGAAATGAAGGGTGAAGATTGGATTAAGAAAATGAAGGATTAAGGATGAATGAGAAAGTTAAGATATTTTGATATATTTTGAAAAATAATATTCCATGGGAATATGCCTTTGAGAGGGAAATTAGAACAATTAATTAATTCAATATTATTTAATTATGGAGGATTAGGATATTCCTTGTTAAAAAAGAATATTCCATGCAAGTGGGAAGAAATTAGATAATCAAATAATAAAAATTATTTAATCATGAGACACTAGAAGAAAAATAGATTATGGTTAACTAAATAGTCAAAAATTATTCAATTAGAGGTGATAAGAGGAAAATTAATTAAATATGATAAATTAATTAAATAATTCAAAATCATTTAATTAATAGAAGAAATTGGGATAATTAATGAGAAATGATGTTAAAGGGGGAATTAGTGACGCAAGTGATGAAAATGATAAATTATGCAATGTTCATGATGGAAATGATGAAAAATGCAAGATCACGGATGTGTGATATGAGTTAGGAATTTTTGCATGTCTACATTTTTCCATTCTTTGACACAATGTACTTGTTACGTTGTTTCAAAGATAATCGCTACTCAAAAAAAAAAAAAAAATTATGATGCCCCACTATGCTCCAACATATGAAAAAAGAATGATAGGACTCTAGGCTTTCCTCTCCGGAGGTTGGCCAAAAAAAAAATTGAGTCAGCCTCATGATAAGAGTTCAAAACCAGTTCAAATGAAAAGAGGACGAAAACAAGGTGTTAGGGGTCACAAAAAATTTATCAGGATTAAAAATGAGGCTTGAAAAATGACCTAGTAGGGAAGTTGCATGCGAAACCCTATGTTTTTGGAGTAATATATAGGCAATTAATCTCACAACATCCTCATTTGCACACTCAGCTTTAGAAATTATCTTCTCCCTTGAGAGTTCTTAACACTTGGACCACTCTTCGCAATGGCTCATGTGACTCATGCCCCACACCATGCAGACAAAGTTTGTCAGTTCTAGAGGCCAACAGGAGTGGGCCCAACAGTAATATGCCTTTAATTTAAGCTTTGATGTGATTTTTAGTGCATTTATTACTAGCCAAAGGTAGGAAAACAAATGTGTCGATCTACAGATCGACGCTTTGGAAACCCGATAGGGTACGTTTGCAATTGTGGATTGATTCCTTTGCAATGAAGTAACACCTTTGAAGAGGGTTGGTGTGTTTGCATTGAAGCGACGGGCCAGTAGCAACACATTTGAGGACAAGTTCACTTTTGAATTTGGGGGATTGACACTTTTGAAAAATGGCCTGCATCTGACTATTATGCATCGACATGTTTGCTCTTTTAGGTTAAGCACTTAGGATTTTTACCATATTTTTACAAAATTGACATCATTGGCTTCTTGATTTAAGGCAGTACTTCACCCTATCAACTCCAGAGAGCAGAGACCTCGCATTATGGACCGATTCACTTGATTAGGAGAGTTGGATGTTTAGTTCTTGGTTGGGTTGGACTATTCCACATCATCTATATGCTTGATATTCGAGCACATCAAGCGATGATGACTACACTGGTGGAGAGATGGTGATCAGACACTACTACATTCCACCTCACAAGGGAGTGCACTATCACATTAGAGAATGTTTGACACATCCTGAGGGAACCCGAGTTATCTATGACATGGATGCAGGTATTGCATATATGGAGAGACTTATCGATGATGATCAGCTTGATATCGTTGATGATCAACTTGATATCGTTGATGGATAACTTGACTTGCGACCATATTATGGTCATGTCCCCCAAATTGTATTATGTTTAGATGCACTAATTATGGGACCTTTGATTCTAGATACGAGTTCACTAGGATTCTCCATCGGATGGGGATATGTGATTGAGGGGATTATCTATACATGGTGACCTTGCATCCTCACACACTTGTACCATGATATTCACCAGGTATGCTATAGGTCAACAACTAGCTTATCAACAAGGGTCACACTTCTTCATGTATGGGCCTGGGAGTAGATTGCAATCACTTGGCCTATCAGCGAGTTAGATAGAGCTCTAAGAGATCCATTGGTTTATAGGTATGATAGCCAGCTTACACAGAGACAAAATTATTGGAGGGGGATTTTTGATGATATGGATGAGTTCATTTGGATTCCTTACCTTTAGATTGAGGTGTAGTCTGATGATCATATGTATTTGACCTTTCATTAGCATACATGATAGCTTATAGGCCATACCACACACATCATTGATTGATACCTGTTAGATTGAGTTATGAGAAAGTTTAGAGAGTAGTAAGTAGTTCCCACAAATGATTACCATGATATTTTCATTCAGATGACTAGAGAGATCATGTATTGGGAAGGCACAATTGTGCCTAATATTGCCTTGGGAGAGGTAGCTCATCTAGTTCCACAGTTGTGGGGATGGATAGGTGGTCCAGACGATCCTGGGACTACTCCTAATTACACAGCTTGGTGGTTCCAGAGATAGCCATTATGGTTCACACACCCTCCAAGTGGACCAAGAGCAGTGGGTGGTCAAAGTAGACAGCCAAAGGGGGAGCTGGGTAGAGCTCAGGATATGATATAGAGGGTAGAGGAGGAGGTTAGGTAGGTTATTACGCATGTAGCTCAGCAGCCACCTTAGCAAGACTAGCCACAGTAGCCACCACAGCATGATGGTTAGCAAGAAAAACAATAGTAGGACCCTCCTTGAGATGAGGGGGTAGGAGGAGACAGAGATAGACAGGATGCAGATGTTTGACAGGCTCTCTCTTTATCAAAGAGAGATTAGGCGTGTAGAGATCATGATGGGTACTACACAAAGCGAGATCGGTTCAAGGCCTAAGTTTTACATAGGACTGCCCAGAGGGACCAATAGTTGATAGGGATTTGAGGGCATCGGAGCAGGATGAAGAGATTGCTTTTCAACAAGTTGTTGAGGCACAAGTTGCAACAGTTACAACAAAGAGATATGTCGCTATTGGTGAGAGAGACACTGAGCATGGTCAATGCATCCAACTAGAGATTGCATAGGGGTCCATGCTGACCATGGACAAGAATATACATGAGAGAGAGTGCCTCGTACAAGAGGACACATATTACTAGACATTATATGAGGTAGTTGTCCAACAAGAGTGGAGGCAGCCAATGTTCACAGCTAGGACTGCTACTACAACAGATTCTAGCAGATCAGAGGGAGGCTTAGTTGGTCATTCTTCCCAACCAACACAAAGACATATCTTACAGCCACACAGGTCTCTAGCCCACAATCAACACACATAGAGGTTTCCAAGACATGAAGAGAAAGAGCAATAGATGAGGCCACCTCCTAATCAACCTCCTCTTGATAGAGAGGAGCACATGAGTGGATATGCATTGTACATATATTTTTATGTACCTTTGACCTAGACATATTTATGATGTATGTACATTCATCAGCCTTTTGAGCCTCATGTACATATCTATTTTTGATGTATAGATGTGTATCATGCATGTGACAGATGATGATGTTCCATGGCATTTACATTTTTTATGATATCTATATGAGATGGGATTTTTTTGATGCGACTACTGATGTGTATGCTTTCTATTGATGTTATGAATGGTGATGATTATGATATAATGATGCATGATTATGATATGATTATGGATGCATTGATGATTATGAGATTATGATGATGCTAATGATTTGTTGATGCAAGATGTGATGACATGATATTTTGATGATATGCATGATTTCTAAATGCTATATGATGTGGATGATATATGATGGATGAATGCATAACTAATGATTTTTTGTATGCAGGATGCATGCGATATTAATGATGTTATGAATGTAGGATGCATGAGATTAATGTCAGTAGGAAGAATAGATAGAGAGAGAGATTAGATGATAGAAGAATAAATGATGTTGATCCAATTTGTTGAAAATTCATTTGTTTTGAATGTGGATGTGAATGATAGTGATTTGATAATATTTGATATTGTATGAAAAACGTGATGAATATGCTTTTTCTTTTTGGGGGGGAAACTAAGTAATTTCATCATAGAAATCCTTATTAATGTAGCAAAAAGAAACGATGCACCAAGGTCTGAAGAACCAAGGTGGCTTTGTATCTATTATGTGAACTTTGATTCTACAAACAAGAGGAGTATTCATATTCATACCAGACATATGGAAACCTTGTTATGAGTGTATGGTTTAGAAGTTCAAAGCATATTGAACTAGTGCACAGAGAGGTATGGAGAACCTGACATACAAGGCCACTTTATGGTACCCTAAAATGACTTCACACACACAAGGCAAGTATTTTCCATGGTCGTATTACAAGAATATCCAACAAACATGGCATAAAAAATCAATGACCATGCCTCATTCCTTCCTCTCTAAATATTTTTTAAGAAATCCTCGAGAGGCCATCAAAATAAGACAATAAGATAAATCAAGAGAAAAGACCAAAATAGACGAACAAAATTGTCATATCACTAGCCAGAGATGTTTGTAGTTTAGAGATGTTATTTGTCGATGGTGCCCATTGTAGGAATGATATATCCATTAAGGCTCATGCTAGGATGTTGATGGTCATGGTGACGATTGATAGGAAATTGATATTTAGGCATTGTTTTATCTAATAATGATCAATTTTTCCATGATTCTTGCATGAATGTTCTAGATTTTGGTAGTTGCTATGTTTGCTTTGATTACTTTGTCAAAGGTTGAGGGTGATGATAAGTTTATTATGGATGGATAGTTTTTTGCAAATAGGCGATGACAGAGAGGGTATTTTTGAGATTTTTTTAATGTTTTTGTGTGTTTGAGGTTATTTGAGGTTGTTTTTGGTATTTTGAAGATATTTTGATTTTTTTAGTTTTTTGAAGATATTTAAACTCAAAGAACATGACCTAGGGGACTAACCTAATGCCTTGAGGGCTCATCGAAGATGACCTTGCCTACATAACTACATAGAGGCTTTGTAGTTTGATTATTGGATTGGGATATTAGCTCATACTTGGATGGCTAATTATGTTTTCGATGTTTTTGACAATTTAGTAATATTTTTGTATTTTCAAGGATAATTGGATGTTTTTGGATTTTGTAGGATATTTGGATGTTTTTGGGTTTTTTGAGATTATGCACGACTTGAGATATGAACAAGGATCAAATCTGTCTATTAGGTTCAAGAGGATGTCCCCATTAGGTATATGATTTATATTTATTATGGATAGATGGGATAATACGGATGGAGGATAGTGATAATAAGACAAAAATAGATACTTAACAAGTGATCACACCATGGTTGGACGCACGTTTATTATAACATGGATGGATGGAATGGATGGGTGAAGAGAAGATTTGATAGATGATGAGGTGGAGCTTATTCAAACATGGCACCTATTTTCCATGTTTTCACCATGGTGCTTGTCCTAGAAGTGCCATAGAAGTGGTTTTCACTTAAAGGACCATTTGTTTCTCTTTACTATTTTTCGATATTTTTCTATTATTTTTTCTTTTTTGATTTTTTGCTAGGATCTTTCGATAGGATAGGTGTAGAACTTCTTAAGATGGCTAATGTTGATAGGTTTTTCCAAATTTTCACCTTCAGGGGTAGCCAACTGATATGTGCCTGAGCCATAGTGTGCGGTGATCACAAAGGGTCCTAACCAATTCGGTTCAAATTTTCCTTTACCCTCTTGATTAAGTTGAATCTTTTGATTTTCCTTCAAGACTAGGTCACCCACTTGAAAGTTCCTATTATTGATTCTCTTATCGAAACTATGCTTGAGACAATTTTGGTATGCTTGAAGATGGTTGAGAGCACTCAAACGTCTCTCATCTAATAACTCAATCTCTTGTAGTCTAGATACTCAATATTCTTCATTGTTGACAAGATTCTACAAAGATACCCTTAAGGAAGGAATTTTGACCTCTATAGGCAAGATAGCTTCAGTTTCATATATTAGGGGAAAAGGGGTAGTGCCAGTAGGTGTACAGATGCTAGTTCAATAGGACCACAAAGCTGAATTTAATTGGAAGTTCCAGCCACAGTCAATTTCATTAACTGTCTTCTTGAGTATTTTAAGGATGGTTTTATTAGAGGCTTTCGCCTGGTCATTTCCTTGGGGTAGTACGGGGTGGAAAAGCAGTGTTGGATGTGGAACTTAGCACAAAGGTCATGAACGTCTTGATTCTTAAAAGGATTCCATTGTCAGTGACTATGGTTTGAGGTATTTCATAGCGACAAACAAAATAGTTTAGGATGAACTTAGTTGTTTTCTTTCCTGTGATATAGGTTAAGGGTACGGCTTATATCCACTTCATAAAGTACTTTGTGACAGTTATAATAATTTTTTGTCTATTTGATGAGGTAGGGGGTATCTTGTCCATGAGGTTGAGTCCCCACTGTGAAAAGGACCATGGTGTAGTGATCAAGTGTAACTCCTATGTTGGTGCATGAATAAAATCACCATGTTGTTGGCATTGAAGACATTTCTTAGCAAACTAATTACCTTCTTGTTTCACCATAGGCTAGTAGTATCCAATCCTTAGTAGTTTCTTTACTAGGTTAGGTTCACTAGAATGCAACCCACAAACACCTTCATGTATTTCCTACAAGGCAGTCAATGCCTCTTCAGGGTTAAGACATCTAAGCAATGTTTCATCGAGACTTCATCGATATAGAGTATCACCAAGAATGGTAAAGTGTGAGGTTCATCAAATAAAGGTTTTCTTTTGGTTGCTAGTAAGGTTAAGGGGTATGGTTCCATGTTGAAGATAGGCATAGATATCATTATACAAGGGTCATTCGGGACCAACAACATCGCACATGATTTCAAATTCTCAAATGCAGGTATAAGTAACTACTCCACAAGAAATTCACATTTATGATTGTTTTGCGGCATGTCCAGAAGAGAACCAATAGTAGCCATAGCATTAGTAGCTCTATTATTGATTCTTGGTATTTATTCAAAGAGAATGACTAAAAAATACTGCTTGAAATTGTCTACCATTCTTTTGTAATGAATCAATTTATCATCCTTGGTTTGGTACTCATCATTCACTTTTCAGATTGCTAGTTGTGAGTCACCATAGACTTGTACTTCCTTTATTTTCCATTCAACTTCCATTCTTAATCCAGTGATCAATGCTTTGTACTCTGCTATATTATTAGTATAAGGAAAGGTGATCCTATATGATTTGGGTATACTATCTCCTTGAGATGTAAAAAAGAGAATGCCAACTCCTGATCCATGTTGGGTGTGATATCCATCAAAGTAAAATTTCCATCAATTTGTTTGATTCATCACAAGGATTCCTTCATCCGAAAATTTTTATATCAAAGGATGGTGGTCTTCAATAGGTTCTTTAGCCAACTAATCCACTATCACTTGTCCCTTGATTGCTTTTATGTCAACATATTGTATGTCAAATTCACTAACGATCATAACCCATTTCACCATTCGACCAGTTAGGGCTTCCTTAGACAAAAGATATTTCAACGGGTCCACTTTAGAGATGAGCTTGATTTGTTAGTTAAGCATATAATGTTTAAGATTTTGTGATGCAAATACAACGGCTAAACAAGCCTACTCCATAGGTGTGTAATTTAGTTCATATCCCAATGTGCGACTGATATAATATACAACTTTCTTTACCAGCCTCATCATGTTGTGCTAATAAAGTGACTAGAGCCACTGAAGTTGTTGATATGTAAAGGATCAATGGTTTGTTTGGTAGAGGAGGCGTTAAAATAGGAGGTGATGCCAAATAGTCCTTAATCTATTGAAAATCTTGTTTGAACTTCTCTTCCCATTTAAAGGTGACATCTTTGTGGAGCAGATGTGTAAAGTATGACACTTGTTAGCTAGTTGAGTCATGAATCTCTAGATTGACTAAAGTTTACCTTGGAGGCAATGGATTTGTTTCAATGTCTTTGGTGGAGGCATTTCTATAATGGCCTTAACCTTAGCAGGATCCAATTCTATACCTCTTTGGGATACAATGTATCCTAGTAGCTTCCCTAATGTGACATCGAAAACACATTTCTTCGGATTGAGGCGTACCTTATACTCTTCTAACCTGTCAAACATGTGTGTTAGGACATCCAAGTGACCTTGTCTTATTCAGGATTTTGCTAGATCATCTACATAACCCTCCATGGTGATGTGAAACATGTCATGAAAAATAGCAATTTTGATAGATAGCTCCTGCATTTTTTATCCCAAACGGCATGACATTCCAATGATAAGTTCCCCACAAACAAGCAAAGGTGGTCTTGTGTTGGTTTTCTAGAGCTATTTTAATTTTATTGTATCTTCAAAAACCATCCATGAGGGAGAGCATTTTGTGACATGTTAAATCCACTATGATGTCTATGTTCAGTAAGGGAAAGTCATCTTTCAAACAAGAATTACTAAGATCTCTAAAGTCAGTACAAATCTTTATGCCCCTAGTGGGTTTAGAAATTGGTACAAGATTCAATACCCACTCAAGATAATCAATCAGTCTAATGAAACTGACATCCAGGAGTTTCTGTAGCTCCACCTTAACCAAAAGTTTTATTTGCGGATGCATTTTGTGAAGCTTTTGTTTCACTAGTTTTGATCCTGGAAAAACTATCAAGTGATGCACCTCTAAGGATGGGTCTAATCCAGGCATGTCAACATAGGACCAAGCGAAGTTTGTTAGCATATTGTTGTCATTGATGTCAAAATGGGATTAGAAGTGAGATGGAATTGATCCTATATGAAGGGTGTATTGGCATTGATGTCAAAATGTTGTCATTGATGTCTAAGGAGAGATATGGTATGTTGTGGATCTAATTTTGGAAGATGGAGTGTAAGTTGCCAAAGTTGCTCAGGATGTTGCATTGTTGTCATGCAACTGTGTCATGGTGTTGCAATGAATTCTTCTGGTGTCCAAAAGTAAAATCAAAGGCCAGATTTGACATGGGTTTTTTGAGAGCTTCTCAGAAATGTGATGAGCAGGTCCAGAGGATGTATAATGCACCCAAAAATAAATTATGTTTCCTCAGTTAGAATTAGGGTTTACTGGTTAAACCCTAGGGTTGCAATCATGGCACCTTAACAGATTCTCTAATATATCGTTGACTGCTTGTTGGAGGTTGTAGGTCACATAAGTCATAAACTTATGTCATCAAAGTTATGTTGTGACCGCCTTTACCTAGTCTTCTGGTTGGTGTCACGGTTGCATCCTTTGAGAAGATCGAATGGTGCATGCTCAATGATTTCACATTTGATGGCTATTGCTAAGGTCCCATGCATCAAGGAAATATTTTTGAAGTGGGTTCATGGTTTAGCGATGTGCGATGGAATGTGTTCATCAACTGTGATCAAACGTTGAAGATCCAACGGTGCCCGCTAGCCCATGGGACCTGTGGTGGGACCCCATCTATGCCTCATAGGAGAGTGGGGAATGATGGAGATCAAACGGTGTTTTGATCAAATGGAGGAAAAAGCATTTGGTGGGTCCGGTAGACACATGGTAACTTATTGCTCAGTTGCTTCACATCACAATTGTGAAGTGATAGAATGTTTCTCGCGATGGGCAATGAACGGAAGAAGGTGACATCAAAGTGAACAAGCGGCAATAGCCCACCATCCCACTAGGATTCTATGGGCTCATGTCCCTTGCCAACGATATAGTGGAGGATGGTGCAAATAGTTTGGAGATTGATCTAATGATGATCGTTGAATGTTTTCATATCACGAGAATGAGATATGAATCCATATGAGTTACATCGATGTTCAATGAATGGAAATCAACCGTGTAGATTTGGAGGGTGGATGATCTAACAGTCATCGTCGAGGTTACTCGCATCGCGTGATTGAATGGTGGCGACTCAAAAGTTGGAGCAATATGTGATGGAAATGATCAACGATGGAGATTTAAAGAAAGGCTCATATGACGGTGATGATTTAAAGATGTGATGATGAACAAGGAACGTAGGATCATGGTGTGAAGAGACAAGATCAACGACTCAGTTTTAAATGTGAAGATATCAAACGACTAAGTCCGTGTAAATAGGGTTTCAACTAGAAATCAACTAAGTGAATGAATTTAATTCATTCAATTGCACTTGTGACCAATGTCGATGAAGATTTGATTTGCTCAACAGCGGCACAAATTTCCAAAAATGAAGAAAATCATATTAGAGTGAATGAATAGGAGAATAAATTAAATGCATATTTGATCTTAGGATTTTGTAGATTGTTATTCTTAGAACATTCTCTACAATAAAATTAAATGTTGTGCGGCTCAATGCAGATGTATTGTAGTGAAGAAGATATCCTAGAACCCTAATAGAAGATCTGAACATGGTAGAGAGTCCTAAGGAAATCACCATTGGTCAGCAACTACACAAAAAAGATGATCAAAACATTGATCGGTGTGGTAACTGTGTGAGTAGAGAGTACACACAGTAGAAGGCATTCTAGGCTCGTGAGGTGAATAAAGAATACACTGAAAAGAAAAGAGAGAGCTACAAAAGGTGTATGAGGTTGCATTGAGGCAGATAGAGAATGCACTAATAGAAAAGGAGAAGAATAGGGCAGAGCAGAGGTGTGCTAAGTAGAGAAGAGAGTTGCTATGGTAGCAACAGAAATTTGAGCAGTTGTAGAGTAAGATGTAACATTGATTTGTGTTCTTGATGAACAAATTGTAATAATCCTATATGTTGTAGATCTAATTGGTTGGCAAATAAATCCCACTGGTGCCTGATTAAGGGATTGGTGTCTCCTTAGGGTTGGTTCCTAAAAGTTGTAAATGTATGGTTTCTTTGTGAGGCTAGATTAGGATAGTAGCTCCTAGTAGCATTTTTTCACCATGGTTTTTTCCCATCTTGGGTTTTCCATCTATATCTTGTGTTATGAGTTGTTAGATTGTGTGCTTGTTTAAATTTATGTATTTCATGTTTCAATCTGCACACTAAGTGTTTAAGAAGTCAGTCTTCTCTAAAGGTTAAAGGGTTAAAATTTTAATATCTACTAATTCACCCCCCCTCCTAGTAGATTGTTGTAATCCAACAAAGTTGATCGTATAGTTTTCCAAGAAAGATGTTAAATTCTTCTTCTCTTGAGGATCTAAAGAAGCTACATAGAAGGTGATTTTAGCTGATTTTGATGTTCCTGCATTTATTTGCTCAGAGTCTTCTACTAGCACTATTGATCTTTCTTGGTGTTGAGTGATACTTGGGAGATTGAATCCTCCATCTTTGGGTGCCTCAAAGAGGTGTTCGCCCTTAGATAAATCCTTTGTTTTTTCTTTTTCACGATCCAATAGCACCACATTGTGGTTTTCACTAGGGGATCTCTTTTTTATTTTTAAATTTTTACTTTAGCAATTGAAGGACCCAATCTCTCCTCCAAAGTATGCTTCTTCACCAAGTTCTATGTCAAAGCCTACCTTATGATCTATGGATGGTATGTCATCTCTTAACCCCATAATCTCAGCAATAGCTTCTTCATAGTGGAATATGTCTAAAATTGGTGTTGCTTGTTGGTCCCAACCAATAAGTTGAGGATAGACAAGTTGAAGTTCATGTTTTTGGATGGTTGGTCAAATGAACGATGTTATTTATGAAAGAATTCTTGAATAGGTCATGATGTACATGAATGAGTCTTGGATGGAATCATCATCATTAGATGCTTTAACCACAGGAGAGGAAGGGCCTTCCTCACAAACGCTATTTCCAATGTTAAGAGTAACATTGTCTAACACACCATATTCCTAGGCCTTGATTCTTCTTATTCTTTTCCAGGATAATAGGTTCTCTCATACCTTGCTCATGTATGCCAAGGCCACCTTTTCCTGTGAATCCCATGGTTTTTATAAGCTTAAAACCTTTGTTGTTGTGATCAAAATAAATAGGTCGTGGCTCTTATTCTTCTTCTTCCTTGTATAACCAAGTAAAAACATCTTCTTCACCTATGACTTCCTTGTTCAAACCTCCCCATTTAGTGAAGACTATGGGTTTGAATTCAATCGTAGTACTATGATCTTCCTTAATTTCTTCTAGTTTCCCTTATGATCTTGGAGATAGCGAAAGCTTTCCAACACAAAGGGATTGTTTTGGATGATAATCCCCACAACCATTGTCTAGTACTTGGATCTTGAGATCGGATTTAGGTGGATTTGTTGAGGATGATAGAACAAGGGAAGATGAGGCTTGAGATGATGAGACTAAAGATGGCAGGCCAATGTAAGAAAATAGGTGTAAGGAGATAACATTGCTACGAACTTGGAAGATCTGGAGGATTTAGGTGGATTTGTTGAGGATGATAGAACAAGGGAAGATGAGGCTTGAGATGATGAGACTAATAATGGAAGGGCTCTGGATCAGCATAAATGGTGACTTATTTGTCATTATAAGGGAATTTTAGGCATTGGTGATAGGTGGAAGGGATAGCTTGCATTGCATGAATCCAAGGACATCCTAAGAGAAGGTTATATGGTAGCTCAAGATCCAATACTTGAAACTTAGATGTTTCCTCTATTGATAGTCCCACTTGAACGGGAAGTTTGATAGTTCCTTCAGAATCTCTCATTTTCATCATAGGATCTGATGGTAATGCTCTTCTGCTTTTCAATAACCTCGTTGGAATATCCTAGCTTTTTTACAAATCTTGCAATACAAGTGTTTAAGCTTGTGCCACAGTCTACTTAATTTTGTTTATGGGTGCAAAATTCGAGATATAAAGCTTGGTTATGATATGTGTGTAAGGGGAGATCTCTTTCAAAGAATACAAGATGATGAGTAGAAGCAATGTGTTGTACCATGGCCTAAAACTGTTCTATGTTAATGTCATTGGGTACAGAAGACTTTACTAGGGCTTTATCCAAAACTTATTTATGAGCGGGGGATATTTTGAGAAGTTCAAGAATAGATATCTATACAGGAGTCTTTTTCAAATGGTCAGTAAGGTTATACTCAGCTTGTGAAGGCTTAGGGCAAGCTTCTAATTGTGGTGGGGCTTCTTGGATTGTAATTTTCCTTCATCATTTAGTAACATTACACTCAGGATTTTTATCGATTATAGTTACGACTCTGATATGATGATTAGCTTCATAAGTAGCACCCACTACATTATCAGAGTATGTGACTTTATTGAAATCCCATCCCTTACCTTTGTCATTTCATTTACTATGGTCAGGGATTGGATCCTTATAGATTCCCAAGTCATTGTTACTAGATGTTCTAGGACAATGTTCAATGTCAACCTCTCCCTTATCAATTAGATCTTATATGATATTCTTTAGTTTCATACAATTATTGGTTTTATGTCTTTAGTTCTATGAAATTCACAGTGGTCGTTCTCATTGTACCAAGAAGATTTTAATTGTAGTTCATCATATTTGTTTTGCTTAGGTAATTTGATAAGGTTGGTTTGAAGCAATTTGTGCAAGACCACTTCTAAAAGTTCTCCCAAAGGAGTGTATTTGCGTCTTGTTTGATTGAAGGTATTTTTAGGTCTTGATGGTACTCTTGGAGGATTTGGATTTTGATTGGTCAGTTGATTTCTTGGAGGATTATTTGGTTGATTGTTTTGAACATTTTTTTGAGGATTGTTAGATTGAGGTTGTATGTTTCGCACGAATTTTGCATCCTATACTCCATCATTGGTAACATTTTTGTTCTTTGGCCATAGACGCAGTTTATCATTTGAGCTAGAAGGTTGGTCTCTGTTGTTGTATATCTTGATAAGTCCTTTTGCAATAAGGGCCTTTTCAATAGTTATGTTTTTTCAATGATGTGATCAAATGTGTTAGGACATAGCATAGTCAATTGGAAGCTTAAATCAATGTTTAGATTTCCAATGAAGATGTCAACAAGTTAGTTTTTCAAGGACAGGCCATTTGCATTTACTTGCTTTGTGTCACCATCATAGCAAGAAGAATGCAAAAGTATCGCCTTGTTTTTGTTTTACTTTGTACAAGTCGACAAAGTGATATATTTTTCTATGTTATATGAGAAGTGATTGATGAATTTTTCCAAGAGTTTGTTGAATGTTTTGATTCTAGGGGGTAAATGAGAAAACCATTCTATAGCTTGCCCACCAAGGCTTACATCAAGTAAGAATCATTGGTGGCTACCTCCATGCAAGCCACGAAAAACTCTCATATGTGTTTAATGGGATCTCATCTTCTTTTCTAATTGTCAAATTTAGGAATTTCAAAGTTTTTAGGGAAGGGAGTCATGGCAATGTTTCGATCATATGGATAAGGGCAAATGTCTACTAAGGCATAGCTCTTCTTAGTCTTTCCAAGTTGTATGTATGTTATCTTTTGATTGAGATTTTGGATTTGTAATGCTAACTCATTACCTTAAGTGTTTTGGGGAGGGTTTTGAGTTTGCATCAGACCTTGAGGGGTGTTGTATTGATATTGAGGAGGAAAGTTTGTGTTGATTTAAGATAGCTTTGGTCAGATATAAATGATGATTGCATTCATGCATTATCATCATTTATATTTAACCTAAACTGTTATTAAAATATAAATCCTTCAAATTAAATATTCGAATTTCTGTAGATGATCAAAATTCGAATTTGAATAAATCGAATTTCATATAAAATGATTGTTGTATAAACATTCATATTAGTTTTGGTTAACTCCGAATGGCTTCTGTTAGTTAAGAAGCCTGCGCGCTCAAGGGACACGTCCCATGAGTGGACGCGTCTTCACTTTGTGGAGATATGTCCTCTCATGAGACGTGTCTCTCCTTGAGGCACGTCTTCATCTTATATTAGGGACTTCTTTCCTGTACTTGCAGAATATAGAAATCGATGAATGTTCTGCAATCAGTACATTTTGCCATATAGAATTCAAATCAGACTTAGAAGTAAGAACAGGATTTCATACTTAGAATTCCATAGGTACATTTAGGATTAAAATCTGATAAATTTTGATTACAATTACATGGTATCAGAGCCACGTTGTGTGAATCCAAATCAAAACTAGATATCAGATTGCTCTAGAAAATTCGTATTTTAAAAAAAATTGAATTCACATCACATTCTTCATAATGACAAGTGTGATCAGATTTGAAGATCGTCTTGCAGGAGCAAACAATTTCACATCATGGAAATTTAGAATCATGATGATCCTTAGAGAGAATAAATTAGACTCACTTGTGAGAGAAAATAAAAAAGAACCAGAGGCTGATTCTGAGAAAACTCAATGGATTGAAAACAATGAAAAAGCCATGAAAATCTTAGTAGATGCAGTTAGGGATCATATAGTGCCCATCCTAGCAAAACATGAAACTGCATATCATATGTTCAAATCTCTTGAGAGTACCTATGAGATCAACAACACCAGTAGGACTCTTGCATTAAAGAGGCAAATCAACAATGCTCAAATAAACAAAGGAGAGTCCATTAATGCATACTTCTTGAGGATCATTGAACTAAGGGATCAATTATCCACAATTGGATATCAAATTGATAGCAAAGAGTTAACTCTAATTGCACTAGGAGGCATACCAAACTCATGGGAGTCATTTGTTCAAGGAATAAGTGCAAGATCTAAACTCCCTAAGTTTGGCAGGCTAAGAACTGACTGCCTTCAAGAAGAAACAAGACTCTCCTCAAAAGAAAATAAACAGAAAAACATAGATGAAGACATTCATGTACTCAACACATCATCTAATAAAAGGAATAAGAAAAACTCCTACAAGAAAGGATCTTTTAAAAGAAAGAGAAATTCCAATGGAAAGGGATCTTCTAAGAAGAAAGACATATCTCAAGTACAATGCTTTAGATGTGATCAATATGGGCACTATGCAATGAAGTGCCCTGACAGATCAAAACAACAAGCATCATTTGCTAAAGTAGGAAACCCAAATTCAGACCATGATTCTGAGAAATTTGTATTCTATTCAGCCTTATCAAGTCAAGTATCTAACAACATCAACAACTGGGTGATTGATAGTGGTTCTTCAAGGCACATCACAAGGTTTAGAGAACACTTAGACACTATGACTGAAGAGTCTGATGAAGAAGTAACAATTGGGGATGATTCTACACATCAAGTAAAAGGGGTTGGAACTTGTTCCATCACATTGAAATCTAGTCTCTCCCTTCAACTCACTGGAGTCTTATTTGTACCTGGAATAAAGAGGAATCTAATATCCATCTCTACCCTTGAAGACAATGGATATAGGGTTACATTTATGGATGGAAAAGTTCTGGCATGGCCTAAAAACTCAACTATCAAGAAAGCCCAGACCATAGGTGTAAGACAAGGGTACCTTTACAAACTTTGCACTGAAGTTAAACAAGCCCTTACCCTTGACACCTTTGAGTCAAATGAGATTTGGCATAGAAGATTAGGACACCTTCATTTCCGTGCCCTACCTTCTATGGAAAAACTTGTAATAGGCTTACCTAAGTTAAAACCATCTCATGAAGGAACTTGTAAAGGCTATGCCTTAGGAAAGAATACAAAGGGATCCTTTCCCATTAGTTTGAGCAAAACCCTAAATGTGTTAGATCTGGTTCACTCTGACTTATGTGGACCCATGTATGTACCTTCTAAAGCAATATTTCTATACTATGTCATATTTATAGATGACTTCTCTAGGAAAACCTGGATCTATTTCCTTAAGTGTAAAGAGTCAATAGAAATCCTCAAAAGGTTCAAAGAGTTCAAAGCACTTACAGAAAACTTCTCCGGGAAGAAAATAAAAACCTTAAGGATAGACAATGGGAAAGAATACACCTCTAAAAATTTTAAGGAATTCTGCATGAGTGTTGGAATTAAGAGGGAGTTCACAGTGGCCTACAACCCTCAACAAAATGGGGTTGCGGAAAGGAAAAATAGAACCATTGTAGAAGCTGCCAAAGCAATGTTGCTTGACCAAAACATTGAAACCTCTTTATGGGCAGAAGCCTCTAGGACTGTTGTCTACATCCAAAATAGATGTCCTCATTCTCATCTTGATAACAAAACTCCTGAAGAAGCCTTCACTGGCATAAAACCTGACATTAGTCACTTTAGGATTTTTGGTTGCCCCGTCTATATTCATGTGCCCAAGGAGAAGAGATTCAAACTTGAACCTTCCGGAAAGAAAGGGATATTTATGGGATATAGTGAAACCTCCAAGGCCTTCAGGATATTCATACCTGGGCAGAATCAAATTGAATTGAGCAGAGATGTCATCTTTGAAGAAGATGTTGCATTCAAGAGGGAAAGAAGTTCTAGTGAGACTGAAACCTATTCCCCTAGAGTACCTGAAATGGAACCTGCTCCTGAGATTCAGAGGGAGCATCCTAAGGAAATGCCACATGAACTTCCTTCTACTTCAAATGAGAATACAAATGACAATAGCAGAAAGAAACCACTTTGGGCTAGGAAGATGATCATAGAAGCAGAGGATCGTGTAGCACCCAAAGGAACGTTCAGGGAAAGTAAAAGACCCAAACGTTTCTCTAGCTATGTTGCTCTAATGAACAACATCATAAACTCTGAACCTGTCAGTGTTACAAAAGCTTTCTGACATCAAGCATGGAAGGATGCAATGACAGAGGAATATCAGTCTATTCTAAAGAATGATGTATGGGATATAGTTCCTAGACCAAAAGAGAAATTTGTTGTCTCTTCCAAATGGCTCTTCAAAATCAAGCATCCTATTGATGGCAGTATAGAAAAACATAAAGCACATTTTGTGGCAAGAGGTTTTTCTCAAAAGGAAGGCATTGATTACGAAGAAACATTTGCACCTGTTGCCCGTTACACATCAGTGAGAGCAGTGTTAGCCATTGCAGCAGCTAAAGGTTGGAAGATCCATCAAATGGATGTGAAAACTGCCTTCCTGAATGGAACCATTGAAGAAGAAGTCTATTTGGAACAGCCTGAAGGTTTTGTGATACATAAACCTAACTCACATGTATGCAGACTGAAGAAAGCCCTCTATGGACTTAAACAGGCTCCCAGGGTCTGGTATGAAAGAATTGACAGGTATCTCTTGGGATTAGGATTTTCCAAGAATGATGTTGACTCCAATCTCTACTTCAAGGTAATCAAAGGTGATATGCTAATAATTATTTTATATGTTGATGACCTGCTGATAACAGGAGATCACCTCATTGCTCAAGGGAAGCAGTATCTAATTTCTGAATTTGACATGAAAGATTTGGGCATTCTACACTACTTCCTAGGTTTAGAAGTATGGCAGAAATCAAAGGGCATTATACTAAACCAAGGGAAGTATACTATTGATATTCTAAAGAGATTTGGAATGTTGGACTGTAGACCGATGTCTACACCTATGGAAACCAACCTTCACAAATTGAAAGAAGCAGCAACAGAATCCAAGTGTCCAGATCCAACCCTTTACAGACATATGATTGGATCCTTGATGTATCTGGTCAACACCAGACCTAATATTTGCTATGCAGTGAATGTTCTCAACCAATTCATGTGTGAGCCAAAGGAAATTCACTTGATGGCTATGAAACATATTTTGAGATATATTCAAGGCACTATTGGATATGGTCTTCTTTACAAGAATAATCAACTAGATCTACATGGGTACTCTGATTCAGATTAGGTTGGAAGTGTAACCGATCAAAAAAGCACATCAAGATGTTGCTTCAGTTGAGGATCAGCTATGATCTCCTAGATTTGCAAAAAACAATCTTCAGTTGCACAGAGCTCAACAGAAGCTGAATACATTGCAGCCTCAATGGGAGCAAGAGAAGCAGTTTGGCTTCATAAATTGCTTGTGGGACTCTTTGGTGAGCCCTTGAATCCTACAATTATTCATTGTGATAATCAGAGTTGCATCAAACTCTCTGTAAATCCTGTCTTTTATGATAGATCTAAGCACATTGAGATCCCCTATCATTATGTAAGAGATATGGTGGAAAGGAAAGTGATTCAGTTGGAGTATATTAGTACAAATGATCGAACTACAGACATTCTCACCAAGCCTCTCTCCCAAATCAAGGTAAAGCACTTCAGGAAGAAACTTGGTATGGTTGAAATGTAATTTGTTATTTATGTTTCAAATACAAATTGTTTATAAAATTGTACTAATATATAAAGATTTTTAATGTGTAAACTCTTTTTTCATATGTGTGACTCCATGACTTTATGGGCCTACTCCCCTTGTGTACATTATTGAAAGGTGATGATCTTTCTAATAATGAACACTTGTATTTGACATTGTAAAGTGATGACTCTACAATGATAAACTATCATGATAGATATCATGTGACTCGATATCTGTGGACATGTCATGATAGTATCTCTTGGACACTTTGATGGATATCATGGGACTTGATATCATATGAAGATCATTGTGATCCTTAAGAGATAATCATGGTGGATATTTATATCCATGGATATGCCATGAATTATGGTAGACATCATGTGACGTGATGTCAGTGCACATATCATAATGAAGATGTGATTGTGAAGAATGTCATGTGACTTGACAATCTTATGAAAACATATCATATCTTGATATCACGTGTGTAGGTGATATATCCTCTTATTTAATTTGGAATATCTTCCCTAGCTAAGAGGGAGTGTTGATTTAAGATAGCTTCGGTCAGATATAAATGATGATTGCATTCATGCATTATCATCATTTATATTTAACCTAAACTGTTATTAAAATATAAATCCTTCAAATTAAATATTCGAATTTTTGTAGATGATCAAAATTCGAATTTGAATAAATCGAATTTCATATAAATGATTGTTGTATAAACATTCATATTAGTTTTGGTTAACTCTGAATGGCTTATGTTAGTTAAGAAGCCCACGTGCTCAAGGGACACGTTCCATGAGTGGACATGTCTTCACTTTGTGGAGACACGTCCTCTCATGAGACGTGTCTCTCCTTGAGGCGCGTCTTCATCTTATATAAGGGACTTCTTTCCCTTACTTGCAGAATATAGAAATCGATGAATGTTCTGCAATCAGTACATTTTGCCATATAGAATTCAAATCGGACTTAGAAGTAAGAACAAGATTTCATACTTAGAATTCCATAGGTACATTTAGAATTAAAATCTGATAAATTTTGATTACAATTACAGTTTGGATTTTGAGGATTAGGGTTTAAGCATTGAGGGTGGATGTTTTGATGTCAAGGGTTAACATTTTGATGTCGAGGGATAAGGTTTTCTTGATATTAGGGATTAACGTTTTGATATTGAGGATTTGTGTTTTGTTGATATTGAGGGTTTGTATTTTGATGTTGTGGAGTTTGGGTGTATGAAGGATCATATTGATAAATTGCATTGTGTTAGGATTTGGATTTTGAAAGTTCAACTATTGTTGATATTGAGTGTTGTATGAGGGGTTTTGTTCTTGGTAAAGAGGTTATTTTTGTTGTGCCATGTTGTAAGGAGTGTTATGTGTATTTGCTTGATACATGACTTCTTGTTGAGGGGGATTGGTTTGTGTGTTTTGATAGATTGGTGGTTGTTGTGATTGGAGAGGTTGATTAGTTTCTTGTGGTTAAAGGGGTGGATTGCTTGGATTAGGAACGGTATAGATGGGTGAAGCCATATGCTGTTGTGGTGGTGGAATGTTAGCATGTAATGGTGGATTTGGTGCAAAGTTTGGTGGTCTAGGAGGAAGGGTTTACATGTTTTGCATGTTAGGATTTTGACCTTGTTGAGGTGCATTTTGTGACCAAGAGGTTGCATACAAGTTCCTTGATACATTTGGCCTCCTCGTATTTGTTGAAGCATTATGAGTTATGAGTGGAGTGGTGAAAGGTTTGGTTGATTGTTGTGAAAGGTTTTGGGCTGCCAAGACATTAGGATCTGATTGATTTTGTTGGGCTGCAATTGCTTATTCCATTTGAGATGATTGCTATACAAGGGATTATCAACTTGTCTTGCATGAGAAGGATCATTTGTTTGTGTAAGAAAAGCTGGAATTTTCGGTTGCCTTATGGGTTGAGAGACTTGTTGAACTATTGTTTCTTTGAACTACCATGTCTTCATCCTTACGAATAATGGTTGGGTCTCTAAAGTTCTCAGCGTTAAAGTCAATGGGTAGCTTAGCACCATGTTGGGAAAGCCTATAAAAGTAAGTGTTTGGATCATAAGTGAGTAGTGCATCAATGACTTTTAGCACTTGAAGATTTTGAATCATTTCTAAGATCCTTTCTTCGATGAGTTCGTCATCGGAGTTTGCTTCTACATATCCATCATGTCCTCGAGTGGGTTGATTTCCTTATTGAGAGGTGAGGTTTGGATGTTGAAGATTGATATTTGGTTGTGGAGGGACAATATTTGGTTGTTGTGGAAGATTAGCATTCTGTTGTTGAGGATTCACGTTTGGTTGTTGAGGGGTGGTATACCCAGGAGGAGTGGTGCTAGAGGTAAATCCCAATGTTATTTCAATTGAAGTTTCAGCATTTGTGGTGTTTGGCACATTAGAACCACTAGGATTGGTTGCCATATTCTTCTTGTGTTGTATGTTCTTGTGTTGTGATCTAGTAGTAGTCATAAACTCACAAAAGACCTTAAGGATGAAAGGCTTGAGATAATGGTAGATATGTGATGATGTTGTTTGGATTTTGATTTCAAAAATAGTTTTCAAAGGATGTGTTGACAACTCTTTTGGACCAAAATATATGATGTTTAAGTTGATTTGGATCAGATAGTTTAACCTTTAGACAAAAGGATGGTGACCAAAGTTGATTTGATTGTGTTAGATCTCAAGATGTTGATAAAAGATTGGTTTGATACCCTTACTTGGACTAGACTTGTGAGTACAAGCAAGAGGAGATGATGGTGATTTGTAAACCTAGAGGTGAGACAATTCCACTAAGTTAACAAGCTCACAAGATGAGGCTGCATGAGATCAAAAGATACTAGCAAGATGATAGGTTGATGTCCAAATGGTTGATTTGATATTTCTACAAAAGGCTATTGAGGATGGTCTAATAAGACTGATGTTGATTGAGGTTCCTAATGTCCAAGGATGTTTGATAAGGTTGATGTTTTGTCCAAATGGCTATGGTGGTGTTTCCTAGAAAAACCAAGTTGAAGAGATAGTTTGGATGTGTAAGGATGAAAAGGACTATTTAGGACTGTTACGTCTATTATGATAGATGTTTCCAATTTTAGGATGACAGGCTATGACAATTTAGAGATTAGAAAGTTTGCAGGCCTGAGAAGAACAAATGTTACAAACAAATGTGACAATCTGGACAAATGCATCACATTGCCCCCCAGAGAAAATGCAACGATGTAGCCAAGCGCGACAATATGTCAAGAATGAACACGGCAATATATTCAATCGACAATCTGCAGATTTGGACTGATGAAATGAAGGGAAAGCAGATGTGACAGAATAGGCAATAGAAAGGATATGTGTGACAAAAGCGGTGATATATCTAGATAGAAGTGGAAATTTGTGCAAAAGCAGCAAACTATGATAGGAAAACATGAGTTTTTGTGACTGTTTTAGTGTTTAGTAAACATTTGAGTTATGTTTTGATAGTAAGTGATACAAATAGTAGACATAAAAGGCAAGAGTGACTCCAAGGTGAGAAGGTATTTTTGTAGGCTTTCTTCAACAAAGCTCGCTAGTATAGCTCAATTAAAAACATGTCAGATAAGCACAACCTAGCTAGTAATAAAGGATCTCACTATAGTAGGCTCACCACACTTGCGTGTTAATACCAATCCAAGGAGTGGGTGACTAAGGTATGCCAAGGTCATGTACCACCTTAACACCCCTCACCTTGGAAGGATAAAGTCCTAACAAGACACCGAATCACCTCAACCAAGGACAATACACAGTGAGTAACTTCACATGATGACGCTATCACGCTGCACCACTATAGATCGACGGCCAAAAGGTCTTAGGCTTCTAATAATAGGGGTTCGTAGTAGAGGTACTTCGTAAACACCACCACCTGCACAAGCATAAGATCAAAATCTCAACTCCCTGTTTATGGAATCACTCGAGACCACGAAGGAACGCCTAGCAAGCCATGAGTGGATTGAGCTACAACTTTTTCTCTCGCCCCTTTATATAACCCGCCCAAAAAAAAACATGCTTGAGGTCTAAACCTACAATGATGAAATCCCTAAGCAAAAACTAACAAAGGAAGGATTCATGTTGCTAATTCTCATCACCCAAGATTGCGCGTAGCACAAGGGGAGAGGATACATAGACAACTCTTTCGATGCACAAGAAATAAATGCAAACTAGAGGTATTTCTTGTCACCCAAGATCACACGAAGCGCAAGGGGAGAGGATACATACTCTAACCTACTAGTCACGACAAACAAGTTAATTTTAGGGCACTAACTTGAAATGTGATTTAGTCTAGCAATCAATAAAGCATACAAGTTTGAATGATAACTTTCTTTGAAAAGGAAACCTATAAGAAAACTAGATCAATAGTTTGAGATTATGTGTCTTGGACTGATCAAAACCCTTCACCACAAATGAGTTAGTAGTTTCAAATTATCTTCTCCCAATGAAAGTTGCATAAACAAGTCAAATCAAAAACACAGACAACAGACAAAGCACATTAGGGTTCGGGTTAGGTCAAACTGAAAAAGTGCAAAAATCATAATAGAAAAAGTATAAACAGCAAACATAGTAAAATAGTCAAACGCAACATTGCACCTTTCTTCATACACAACAATGTGTGCAAACACAGCTTTCTAACACATGCAGACAAGACAATTTGCTCAAAAGTGATAATTTGTCAAAAAACCTACAAATAGAGTATGCAAATGCATTAAAATGCTCAAGCGCAGCAATTTGTTGATGTCAAACGCAACAATCTGAGCAAACGGGGCAATCCACGAACATAAAATTTGTCACTGTAACTAACAATTGTGCCACTATAACCTACAAATCATCAAAAAACTCAACAAAAATGTCAAATCAAGGACATGAGTCCTACCGAGCGTGCCAAAATGTGAAGTGGGTTAGTGGAAAATGGAAATGAAACATGAATTATTCAATCAAGGGTTATAATTCATAATACCCAAATCAAGAAAATGATCAAATCCCACTTACAAATGGAATTGAATGCAAACAACGTTAGAAATCGGCATATAGTAATGAAAACCAAACAAGTGCAAACCTCTCATTCCATTTTGAATGGTGGATGGTGTTGGATTGCGCAAATCATTAACTCCCATGAAAGCAAAAGCATAAATGATGACCTAGATGATGATAAATTGCTCAAATGATATGAATGTGCTCAAGAATTCTAGGTGTTGATTATGGAGGAATGAAGGATGTTTTATAGATTTTCAAGATTTAGATCAACAGTTGAGAATAGATCTTGAGATCAATGGATGAGAGTAGATCAAGAAGGATGAAGAATCAAGATTAATTTGAACTCAAATTATCTCCACAATTTAAGGAAGTTGGTTTAAGATGTTTTGAAATGAAAGGTGAAGATTAGATCAAAAAAATGAAGGATTAAGGATGAATGAGGAAGTTAAGATATTTTGAGATATTTTGAAAAAGAATATTCCATGGGAATATGCCTTTAAAAGGGAAATTAGAACAATTAAATAATTCAAGATTATTTTAATTATGGAGGATTAAGATATTCCTTGTTAAAAAAGAATATTTCATGCAAGTGGGAAGGAATTAGATAATTAAATAATAAAAATTATTTAATCATGAGACATTAGAAGAAAATTAGATTATGGCTAATTAAATGATTAAAAATTATTCAATTAGGGGTGATAAGAGGAAATTAATGAATTATGATGAATTAATTAAATAATTCAAAATCATTTAATTAATAGAGGAAATTAGGATAATTAATGAGAAATGATGTTAAAAGGGGAATCAATGATGCAAGTGATGAAAATGATAAATTATGCAATGTTAATGATGGAAATGATGAAAAATGCAAGATCAGGGATGTGTGATACAAGTTAGGCATTTTTGCATGTGTACAGTTATGTAGGATATTAAATGATGTAGGCGAAGAGTTAGCATGAGGTTTAAATGCACAAGTGCAACAAGATGGGACTACTACCATGCAAGATGCATAGGAGTGCGTGGAAGAAGAAAATGAGTGAATAATGGAGAAAAAATCTAATGGAGTTAGATGAGCAATGGTTGGTCAAATCGCACAAGAGAAAAGAAAGAGTGGAATTTGGTGGAGGTGGAGGGATAATGGTGGATTAAATTCCACAAGACATGGAAAAAAGAGTAAAAGTAATTTGAGGTTGCACTATGGTGGAAAGAGATCCACAAGGAGTGGAGGATGGGATTTGTGCTAGTTAAATGTTGAGAGATGTAAAGGAAGAAGCCTTCTAGTGCATGTTATTGTAATTAAGAATGATAAGGAATATGTGAGTTTGAAAAGAATGAATCATTCACTCAAGTCTAGTTTTTAATCATTATGCTCATAAAATTTCTTAGTCAATGTGTCTAATGCATGGGCATCTAAGTCCATAAGCAATCTTCCATTACCCAAAAATAAAATAAGGGGCGGCTAAAAGTATTTTTAGTTTTGATGTATAATTTTTGAATAAATGGCATGCTCGAATGAACGAACTAGGTCTTGGATTATTCCAACTGAATTCAACAATAGTGAATACTCATAGCTACATCTTTGGTAGCAAGACATTCACTTACTATGCAAGATCTTTAGTTGTCGCTAGTTGTTGCATAACTTCTCTTGGTTACTTTGATTAATTTGACACTTTGTCAAACACTTGACATGCCAGAGACAAAGAGAGAGAGAGAGAGAGACAAAGAGAGAGAGATAGAGACAGAGAGAGATAGAGACAGAGAGACAAACAGAGACAGAGACAGAGACAGAGACAAAGAGAGAGACAGACAGAGACAGAGAGACAGAGAGACAGAGACAGACAGACAGAGACAGACAGACAGAGAGACAAAGAGACAGAGAGAGACAAAGAGAGACACACACACAGACACACAAAGACAAAGATAGAGACAGAGACAGAGATAGACAGACACAGACACAGACACACAGAGAGAGAGAGAGAGAGAGAGAAAGACAGACAGAGACAGAGACACAGAGACAGAGACACAGATACAGAGACAGAGACAGACAGACAGAGACAGACAGAGACAGACAGAGAGACAGACAGAGACAGAGATAGAGACACAGAGAGATAGAGACAGAGACAGACAAACAGACAAACAGAGACAAAGACAGAGACAGACAGGGAAAGAGACAGAGAGAGATAGAGACAGAGACAAAGAGACAGAGACAGAGACAGACAAAGAGACACAGAGAGAGACACAGAGAGACAAACACGGAGAAACAGACAGACAGACAAACACAGAGAGAAATAGAGAGAGAGAAAGACAGAGACAGATAGAGATAGAGATAGAGACAGAGACAGAGACAAAGAGAGAAAAAGAGACAGAGACAGACAGACACAAAGAGACAGACAGACAGACAGACAGACAGATAGAGAGACAGAGAGACAGAGAGAGACAGAGAAAGAGACAGAGAGAGACAAAGAGAGAAAAACAGAGACAGAGAGAGATAGAGAGACAGAGACAGAGACAGAGACAAAGAGAGATAGAGACAGAGACAGACAGAGACAGACAGACAGACAGACAGAGACAGAGACAGAGGTAAGTTAAATTGAGGTTGGTTGTGTTGGAGAGGGAAGATATAAGAGAAGACCCAAATTGAGAAGGATTTAATTACCCTGCACATAGATCAACCCTTGTGTCAGTTTATTTGTTGCCCCACTATCCCCCCTCCCCCTACAACCCCACCTATAAAATATCAAATGGGTTCTTAGAAGTTTTAGACTTGAGGACTACTTACAAGTTGGGTGGCTATTATTTAATGTTAGGTTCATTAGGAAAGCTTTTGGCATGAGTTTTTTGAAAGGGTTAATTATATTGTGGTTCATAGATTTTAGTTTTGTTCAAACAACAACAAATATTTTGTAGATTAAAATGGTGAGGATGGAATTAAGACATGAAAATCATAGATTGAGCTTTTCATCAAACAATTGGCAAGATTAATTTTTAACATTTACAAATATTAGAGTTGTGAGTCATTAGCCATTAATCACAAGAAGATAAAATAGTTTGGAAACCTTTAAGAATTGTCGAGTAGGCATTTACAATATTAAAAGAATTATAGTCATGGAGAAATAATAACCTTCAATCAAGCTTTAATCCAATTACTAGCATGGTATTACCCTTTAATAAAAGAATTAGCTACTAAGAAAAACCTAATCAAATCATTACCCACCTTATGAATTTCATAATATCAAAATATGCCATGAAGAAACATGATAAATCCCATTTTACACATTTTAAGCACCTTTATTACAAGAATGAAAGCCTTAGATGGTGTTCCATCTAGCAACAATCAAACAACAAAAGAGGTTTATACCCATAAATTAATAATAGAATGCATACTCTCAATGTCTTGTAAAATTCCGTGTGGTAGCAAAGGTGATCTTAAAGAGTAGTGTAAGTTGTACAACTCAAGTAGCATCAATAAGAGTTGGCTTATTAAAGCCGATAGGCGTTCTACAATGGCATTGAGGAGTCTCATGTCATTATTGTGTAAATAGAAACCAACATATATTTAAAAAACTAAAACTATAAAATAACTCTTAAGTAAATAAAATAACTCTTCAATAAATAAAATAACTCTACAATAAATAAAATAACTTTAAGTAAATAAAAATACAATAAGCAATGTATATAATATAATTCTTAAGTTAAAAAAAATAAAAAACTATAAAATAACTCTTAATAATAAAATAACTACTAAGTAAATAAAAAAAGCTCATCAAATAAAATAAAATAAGCTCAAATAATTCCAAAGTAAAATACAATGGTTCTTAAAGTTAAAAAAAAAAACCTTAAAACGAATATCTATACTAGCTTAATCCATTAGTATTTGTGTTTTTTTATAGGGAATTTATGATATATCAGTGTTATTAAATTTCCACAATCCATAATAATCTGAGAAGCATATTTCTGGATTAGATTGTGTAAGCTTTTTTAGATCATTCTTTTAAAAACGTTTCGGATCACACTCCGTGATCCATCATTAGGATAGAGAGCTCAAGGAGATGAAAGTAGTTTGTTGCAGACCCAACAGGTATAAAAAGAGGCAGAAAGATGAAGGAGGGAAAGATGGCCCAGGGCCCAAGAGATGGGAGGAAAGAAATTACCAAAAAATAAAAAATTGTATATTAATGTATTAATCTATTTAAATGTATCAATCAATTTAGTAATTTAAATCTATTGATATGTTTTAATCTATTAATTTATTAATCTATTTGGATGATTAAATGTATTAATCAATTTTGATAGTTTTGAATACAATCTATATAAAATTAGATAATTTAAAAAATTAACATGTTAATATTTATCAAGATTTCTAATATTCCTATATAAATAATTCTGTAGAAATTGTTTAGATAGATGATTATATTTAAATATGTTGATATGTTTGAATTATTAAAAAAATGGAATCTTTCAATAGATTAATATGTTTAAATGATTTAGAAGTAAATTGTTATGAAGATGGAAGGTCAATTAGATTTATTATATTCCTATTTTAATAATTCAATTAACATTATTTAGTCAGATGATTATATTTTTAAATAGATTGATTTATTTGAATTATAAAATAAAATGAAATATTTAAATAGGTTAATATATTTGAAAGGTTTAAATATATTAATCTATTTAAATAAGTAATTTCAATGTATTAATCTATTTGGATGATTAAATATATTAATCAATTTAGATACCTAAAATATATTGATCTATAAAGAAGAATTAGATTTATGATAAATTATTGTAAAGATGGAAGAATTAGTGGGAGAAATTAAATAAGCAATGCAAGAATGAAAAGTGAAGGAAAGTAAAAAAGGAAGTATATTTTATTGAAACTTTAAATCTTTAATCTATATGATAGATTTAGAAATAGATATTCTATTTATTCTGGTGTATTGAGATATTTTATTAGTAATCCACATGAATAAATAGATTAATCTAATGGAATAATTTGAAAGAATTAAACTATTTGAATAATTTGAAAAGAATAAATGTTTAAAGAAATATGTAAATATGTTGGTCTATTTGAAAAAGTGAATATGTTAAACTATTTGAATATTTCAACATCTCTCAATATGTTTAGGTATTTTTGAATCTAACAATATGTTGAAAAATGTTAATATTTTATTATAAGGATGGAAGATGAATTAGAATTATTATATTCCTATTTAAATAATTATATCTAAGTAGATCGATATGTTTGAATTACAAAAGATTGAACTATTTAAATAGATTAATATATTTACATGATTTAGAAATAAATTGTTATAAGGAAAATAAATTAGATTAATTATATTCATGTTGAAGTAATTCTATAAAAATTATTAAGGTAGATGATTATATTTAAATAATTCGATATATTAGAATTGAAAATATTAAATTATAGATTAACGATTCTATTTAGATAATTCTAGGGAGATTTATTATATTCTTATTTAGATAATTCTATTAAAATTAATTAGGTGGATGATTATATTTAAATAGATTGATCTATTTAAATAGTTAAATGGATTGCTATAAAATGATCTATTTAAATTATTAATTGGATTGCTATATATAAATGGACCAATCTATTAAATATAATCCATCTATATATATATAATCAATCTATTTATATAAATGTGTGAAATATATTAAAATATATATATATATTTGATAAATTAATATATTAGAACTAAAGCTATATTTGATCTAAAAAAGCTTACACAATCTAATCCAGAAATATGCTTCTCTCAATTTATGATATAGTTTAGGATTTCAAGGGCACCCTTCCCCTTCAGCCATCCTATTCTCTCTCATACCCTACTTATGGTTTACTCAGCATTCAAACCACCAAACCTCTCACCCAAGCAAAGGCCACGGCCTCCTCTCTGAGTAATAACCTTCAAAATCCAAAGCAAACTTCAACATTTGGATGATTCAGCAGAGTCGGAGCCCCCACCAAAATTATTTTTTCAATAATGTGGATCCTCTCATGGAATGCGAGGGTTGTAAGAGCACCCAACAAACAGCATCCATTAAGCATTACCAAATGGAGCCAAATAGGCATGATCCTCTCACTGGTAACAATCAAGGCTGGTAACCTCTGCAAAATAAATTTTGTAGGAACCTTAGGCAAAACAAACAAATTCACAAAGTCACTGCCATATGAGCAGATGTGAAATTTAAACAGATTAAAAGTTCTGGAGGAAACAAAAGGTGGAAAAGGTATATAACGTAAAAGCGGAAGATGCAGCAATGAATCCAATTGCTGATACAAGAACTATAATGTGGATTCCATGGAAGGCCTTCGCACCTGGACCAACCGTAAAAAGGACAAGAAGCATTAAGCATAAATGACAGATAGGACATTCATATCCATCAATGGATCACACCTAACAAGTGTATACAAGCACAATTCATGGGCTCCACACTATTGAACAACCAGCCTATAATCATAAACATCTAGCTACAAGCCTTCAAACAAAAGGCCTAGTTTCAAGACAAGAATTCGGCTCACTCATTCAACTTCCAGGCAAATGTATAATCTTGGCGGGAATAGGCACTTAAAGTTACAAGACATGCCATGTTCTGATTCACTCAAAAACTCTACATATAAGGAAAAAATGCAAGAACGTAATAGGAATAAATTTTGAAAAATTACTTGCCAAATAAAACATGCCCACAACAGCCTTATGTTTAGAAGCAATTCCTAAACAAAGGCCTCAGGCCCTCAACAAATTGCTAGCTTGTGAACAGCACGCCGTTGTAGCTGGTTTGGCTATGGCACAATAGATAAAGAAATTATATTCGAGACAAAGGACACGAAATGAATGTATTCTTAAAGGGGATGCAACACTGTTTCAACTAATCTGTCTTAAACAGGCAACACAAAACTGCACATTCTGAATTAATACATAGTATTGGTCAGCTCCTCATAGACACACAAGCCATCATTGACTGTGCCACTGAATTTTTTTATTATCTACTTCCAGCAAAGCAACCCATATAAGAGACCGGTAAGTCCCATGCCTCCATATTGTAAGCAATTCCACAGAGGTCATCTCTGAATCTAATAATAGTCAGTTCACCAAAAACTCGAAGGCTAATGTAATCCATTTTTTGTTTACATTGTTATTGAGCTTGGCAGGCTACATCCCCTTGTCAAGGCTTTTTCCTTGAGAACTTTTTGTAATTTTTTGAAGCATATGAAGACCCTCCAACTGTCATTGATCTTACACTTGATCCAATGATCAGCCAGGTTATCAAAATCCTCTTTTGTCAGAACTTCCTCAAGGATGCACTTTCCATTGATCTCAATGTTTATCTAAACAGTCAAAAGATTTTTGAAGATTTGACATTGCCTAAATGCTACACTCCTACCAAACTCGTACTTAGAAATACCTTTTCCTTCAGTATATCTATTTGCAGCATTCAAAGAGCACATAAAGGTGTCTGGAAGCAGAGTTATGAGTTTTAAATGTCATGAATAACTGTTTGGTTCACCAAGCAGTGAAGGAGATGCTTTAAAGTGACATGGGAGCAGACTCACGTGGCAGAGATGCATGCTTGCGTGCATTCAAAGTACATGGCTCTCCTAACAGAGGAGCAATATGACTCAAACTTGCGACTAGATGGGAAAATTCAGTCTTTTAGTAACAGAGACATCTCAAAAGAATCCATGAGCTTATCTTATCGCCTTTTAAGTGACAATTCCAATCAACATGAATGCCTAAGTGGGTTGAAGGATCTTTCAAGTGCCAAAGGTGACTGAAGCACATGTCTAGGACCATTTAGTTTGAGTTAAGTGACATGAGAAGATGTAATGTGTGTCTTTGAGAACTGATGATGATAGCTTAAGTGGCATGGCTATCCAAAGCACATGCCTCAAGCACATATAAGCCTTTTAAGTGGCATTAATGAGAGAAATGAATGCCTACATCTGATATCAATTGTTTTAAGTTCACATGAGCAGAAAAGGGGCACCTGAGGTGTTTTAGGAGTGTTGATTACAAGCAGAAGAGGCCTAAAAGTGCGCCTCTGACAAAATGGGTATTTCAAGTGGCCACCACCCACAGTGACTGTAAAAGGCACCTAGGATTTGAAAGAGCACATTTTAATGGCAGATGTAACTAAAAGAGGTACCTAAGAGATGCCTGACAGAGCTTTATATGACAGGTAAGAGGGAATGGTGTGCCCAAGTTAATAAAGGCATATATTAAGTGTCTTAGGTGGATAAAGTAGGTTCTTCAGCAGGAAAAAGATAAACTTAAGTGGCAGCATCAGTGAAGGGATGCACCTAGGGGTGAAAAGACTGAATTTTAATTGATATATCACCATAAAAAGGGTGCCCAACTGTGCTAAAACAGTATCCCCGAGTGTCATGGAGATCATAAGGAGGTACCTTGGTCTGTTTTGACAAGTCTGATTGGTTTGAGTGCAAGGATGGAGCCTGTGACAGAGTGTCCTTCCTTAGAAACACCAAAAACTGTTATTTCAGTTTCTTGTACCAGCAATACTTCAGTTTTCAGGTCACCTAGGACTTGAAAATGTTTGATGCAGATTTAAGGGTTAAATCCTAGGGTTTCATGGCAGCTACAAGTTTTCAACCTTATACATGGCAGATAGTAAGGATAGTTTTCAAGTGTATTGCTGATGTCCTCAAGTTCTTGTTCTGGGGTTTGATCATACCCACATTCAAAGGATTCAGTTACCATTTTCACCCTTCATGAAACCCTAGAACAATGGTTTTCAGTTTGCAGATGGATTGAAACAGTTAGGGTTTCCTGACTATCATGTGGCAGTTTGTTTTGTGAGGGATTTACAATCGTCAGCAATGGGATCTAGGGTTTAGAATCCTACATTTTCCTTTTTGCCACAAGACATCAGATTTGAGTCACGATGCTGGATTATTTAAGTTTTCAATGGATTGATGATTAGGGTTTAAGAGTTGTTTGGAGAATCTAACAAACTTTAGAGAGAAAATTGATTCAGAATCTCAGATGTTCATACTTCATGCATCAAATTGCTATTTTTAGCAAAATCTATTTTTCGCTGTTGCTATTACTGGGGGTTATATTTCTAGATAGAGGGTCAGGGACATTTTTAGGACACTTTAATTAGACATTTTTCCAGTTGTTGTTTGCTTTTAAAATAAAAATAAAAATCCTACTTTTTCAAGAGCTTAAGTGTTTTTTGGGGTAAAATATTATTGTCCTAAGTCCCAAAAATTGGACTTCTTGTAACCTTATAAATAAGTGCTTTGAGCACAAACTGTTAATGTGTTGCTGACATTGTTATTCAAGTTGATTTACTAGTGTATGTTATTTCATTGATCAAGTTGAAAATGAATGATATTGTCAAACTTTACATCGATTTCATTTGTTCATCTCAATAGTAGTTTTGCATGCAACTTAGCTATTTGATATTTGGAATTATATGTCATCTTTGTGTTAAAATTAATTTTCCTTTCAAAATCTAATTTGCACCTACTGCTGGTCTCTATTTTAGTTTTTGCTTAGAGTTAGTTGTTTTTATTCTTAATATCTGAAAATATCACCAGTGAGACAAGAGTTGTTACTATTCATGTGCTCATATCCAAGGCAAAAGCACAAGGATACTTACCATTTCATTTATGCGAAACTCCCATAGAATATTGTACGGTGTTTATAATTACAAATCTTGTCTATAGTTTCATATCTATGATCGTTTTAGATCTCAAAGAGCTTCCCCTCATAATTTGAAGAGATTCTTTACTGTTTACCTCACCATTCCAGTTTGAGTTGTCTCAAAAGAGACAAATTAAACCACTAAGACTAAGTTCTCATGAAAGTGTGCTTGCCATTGATCAAAAAATCTACTAGCACAGCACAATCCTGGACTATCCAAATGCTCACAACTCCATTGTTTCCAAGAAGATGTGGTGACCACTGATCTTCATTTCAAAGCTTCATTGAAGGGCTGTCAAGCTCCAAGGAATAAAGCAATGTTAAATTGTTGGGCCTGGCTTCCTCCAAAGAGACCTTAGTGTTATAAAATGCTTTTAGGGGATTCTGAAGGTATGGAGAGTGCTGTCAGGAAAACAAATGTCCATGCGATGGATCTGAAGCTTCATCCAACAGCTGATGAGTGATGCAAGCTGTAAAAGAAAATGTTATTAAAGAATGGGGATTGTGGCTTAAGCTTTATAGCATAAAGTGCATCCAGAACTTTTAACAAGTACGAAATGCGTTGTCAGATGAGAGATGCATTGGCTGTCCAATGCTATCAAAATCTAATCATAGACCATTCATTTCATAAAAGAGTTCCCATAGAGAAAACTAGAGACATAACTGAAGATTGTGTTACAACAAGCAAAAGGACTACTAGTAATGGTCTAAGACTCTAAATGTGCATGAGACATTTAAGCAGTAATCAATAACAGTTCATCTGCTAACACCGATAATATTGATGGTTCATTGTTGATAATGGGCAAGGACATTCACCAGAAGTAGAAAATTACTTTCAAGGCAAGCAATAATAAATTCTGACAGAATATAAATTTAGCCATTTGGGCTTTAGCAGATTACCTGCACAACTAAGTATAGAAATTTGATGCCACATGTAGGTAATAGTGAAGCAACTTTGGTACGTGGCATGTTTTGATGCACTGTGTTCATATGTAAATTCTATAAATAGGGACCTCTAACTCTGTAGGTAGAATCCCATTATTAGTTTAATAGCACTTGTATTAGTCTTAGAAGTTCTCTGTTATATACTTGTTTAATCTCTAAAGCTAAATGTAATTGAGTACATTTGAAGCAATTAATAGTGTTTTGTGACTTACTTTAGCTCTTAGCATTGTGTTTTCTATTGATGTACATTTCATGTATTATTGAATTCTTGTCTCAAATTTCAGACTCACGAAGTTGTCTTAAGCTAAATTAATAATTTTTCATTCAGAACCGAGTGTTGTGAATTGAAAATTTGATAAAACTATTCTCACACATCACCTTATTTTATGCTTTTATTTATTTTTCTCCGTACACTCTCACTCCACAAGAGCTAGTAATTAGCATTACAATTGGGGAGTTGGCTTGACTCCAGACATTGTTGTGAGTGGGAAGCTAGCTCAGAGCTTCCCATTGTTGTCTCTTTGCAAGCACATACATCAAACAGTCATTCTAGTGAATAGATGAATTAAAATAAGTAAACTCATCTTCTCTGTTGAATCAAAAGAAGTCATATTCTTATTCAAAATTTAAAAAAGTCACATTCTCCTTCAATCTGGATAAATCCCTTGGATGTGGCAGGTTCTCAGCCATCTTTTAACAGAATTTTTGGGATTAAATCAATATTAGATAATGTACATTTAGGCAGCATGGTTTTTAGCTATACCTGTTTGCTGTTCAAGTTTTCTTAATAATAAGCAACTTATTATGCCTACATGAGTCACTGGTTACTATTTGGTTAAATAGTCTTTTTGTTTGTATTATCAGGATGCTAGTTTATAGATAGTTGCATTAACCCATGTAATATCACAGCCTGTGCTTTCAATCTAATATAGTATCAGAGCCTAGCCAAGCCAAGCCTATTGGAGTGTTAGATTGTAATCCTCACTGGTATTCAATTGAAGAGGATTTTGAGTGATTTGCAGAAGCACCAAGGAAGATCTACAAGTCTCTCTCTTTCAAACCTGTCTTATTCATGTGATTTGTATTTAGCAGAGCTGAAGAAAAATGTCCACTAAAGTGTAAGGTGCAAGATGGTGCCTTGACAGAGATGGGATTCAATGCTTGCAGATCCAATACAATCACATACAAATGGAATAATGCTAGATCTAATGTTGTTGGAATATATAATAAGCAGTTCGAATATTTTTTAATCCAGAAAAAGTTTGGATAGAAACCAATGAACTGGAGAAATATTCAACTTGATTTTTTTTTTTAAATCTTTGACAAGGCTAACAATTTGAGAATTATTTAGTATTTAGGTCCACCATCAGGTTAGGCAGCTGCAAATCCCACTCATATACCTTCTTTATCCTTTTAAGGAACACAGCCCTAATGATGCAGCCGCCCTTCTAGATACAAGCAAGCTCTTTGAGGTTCAATCGAAAATGGATATATCTCTAAGCCACACTCCATGTAGATTTGTGATGTGTGTTAAGTAGAGGTTGTGAGGTCTTAGAAGCTGGTGCAATGCTCAGGAGGAGCATGTAGCAGAAACATGCATCTGCAAGCCATGGACTAGATGTGATCACGGTGAAACGAAGAATGATGTATGGAGACCATATGAGGAGTGTGCATCACCCACCAACACTTGTACATTTTGTTATCACGGAATCTAGCAGCGCTCGTTCCACGGATAACCCCCCTACAAAACTTGTCCGTTTCCTAGGATTCGTGAAGTTCAAGTACGCATAACGGAGTGATTTTCGAGCCACCTCGAAATGCGTTCCCAAGCCTCAAATAGTCAATTCGAGCATTCCCCCATGTTCGCCTCGCGAAGACCTTCGAAACGAGATCTCTCGCGAAGTTTCACTGTTCGTACTTAGCAAATTACGAAAAATGCAGTGGCACTGAAAAAGTGCGCCCCTGCCCTGAAGCCAAAAATTGGCTAAGTCTGGAAAGTGCAAGGGCGCTAAAATTTAGCGCCCCTACATGAAGTGAAATTGCCAAAAATGTAATAGCGCTAAATTTTAGCGCCATTACATTTTTCTTCGACACTTAAACGTTTTTTATGCTTCTGGCACGTTTCTTCATGTTTTCGCGTTTTTTCGTCAATCGTGCCACTTTTCGTGCCTAAATTTATTGCTCGACTTGAGTTAGGTTTTTAATTTTCATTTTCACTTAAGTGAATGAATTCGCCATTTTAGTTGTTTATATTTTATTTCCTTTTTCTCTCCTCTTGCTGTGCGAGTTTGCTTCTCAACTGTAAATCGCGTTTTCAAAGATTTTCGCCATTCGCCTCTTCAGCAAGCTTCGCGTTTTGCTCTGGTAAGTTTTTCGTTTGGCTTTGTCTTTTCATTTGTATACATACACGTTTTTGTTTCTTACGCATTGTGTTTTCCATTCGCGTTTTCCTTCATTCATGTCTTTGTTTTTGTTTCTTCTGTTTCTCTTCGCGTCCTCCCTTCTCCATTCGTGTTTTTCTTCTCCTTATGCAATGGAACCCTCTTTCATTGTTTTGGATGCGTTTTCCTTTCCTCCATTCGCGTTTTCCATCTCTACGCGTTTCTTTCTTCCCTCACACAACGCAATTTCTGTGTTTCATGTTTTGTCCATTTCTCCTCACAACTTGTATCTTTCCAACGTTATTCTCAGCGCGTTTTTCATGCCGTTCTTTTCATACGCTTTGGAGCAAACTTTGAAATCTCAAAAAAAAGAAAAGATTTCTTGATGAAACCCTTGAACGCATATACATTTCAAAAGCTTTCATGCTACAAACATTGCATTTGTCAAGCTCAAGCGCTTTTGCCATTCCCTCTTACATTTACATTTTCAAAAATTGTCAAAATTTGCAAAAGCGCTGAATTTTAGCGCTGTGACATTTTGGAAATGTCAAAAAATGCCTAACACTGCAAAGTGTAATTTTAGCGCCCTTACACCAAAAGCAATTTTCCAGAGATGTAAGGGCGCTGAATTTTAGCGCCCTTACACTTTTTTTAGGCCTTTCCCAGACTTTCCCAAAAAAGCTTCATTTTCGACCAGTGCACTCCTGAGCCTCATTTTTTCCGCATTCGTGCATCGTTTTGCGTGCCTCGTCATCCGCTCCATGCTTTTCCATCTTCGTGCTCATTTCGCGCTTTCCCATGTGTCCTAACAATTCATGTTTGTTCTGACTAAACGGATTGCAGTCTACTTTCAAAGATCGTCAAATCAAGATTGATCAGGGTTCTAGTTCCTTTTGATGACTGCTACGAAGCCTCCTTCTTCTTCAAAAGCAAAAAGCAAGATGAAATACAAATATCAAGGCGTCTATCCGCCAACTATGGTGCTTTCCAAAGTCGAAGAGATAAAGGATACAGAAGTTGGTCATCAAGACTTGGTTGACTTCGCAAAGCTAACAGAGACAAAGCCTCTTCCTGATTCAATGAGAGCTATCGTACACAGCAACCTCCACTTGGTGGCGATGTTCCCTACAGCTGCGCACAATACCGAGTTTGTTCTTCAAGTTGCGTCTCATTACATCAGAGAAAGCAGAAGTGTGATCGACTCTTCCGGGCACGAGATTCTGAGACTCGACCCCGATTTCTTTGACATTGTCTTCAAGGTCCCTCATATGGAAATGCCATCGACATCTCTATGTAGAAAGCCGCGAGGAAGATCTTTGATGCTGATCCCAATAAGGCTAAACAGTTGATAAACACTCAATGGCTCAAGAAGCCTAGATCATCTATTTCCAAATGGCTGAAAGGACTCCTGAGAAGTGACTTCAAAGATGACATCAAGGATATGATCACGTTTCTAAGCAGGGTGAAAGGCTTGCCGGAATCGTCCACTTTTCACGATTGGATGTATGAATACATTAGGATCATAAGAAGGAAGAAGGTGCATATTGACTGGGGAAAACAAATCGGTGATGAGATGCACAAGCGTTTGATCAATGCTCCTTCTACATTGAAGTTCTACATGACTTCTTACCTGGTGTACGCAGCGGCTGTGATGAGACAATTCCCAGGTCTATCCACAAAAGGGAATCGAATGATGGTGCCTGTGTACAGATATTTCTATCAATTGGAGCTAAAGGAGAGCTTTCATCATTTTAGACGGGTCATTGATGCTTTCTTTGCGCCTCTACTCTTCAACTTTGATCCAGCATTGGAGAGAAGAAGAGTATCTGATGAGGCTTATAAGGTGGTAAGTAAAGTTGGATGTATTTTTCTCCAATTCCCAACGTTTACTTACTTGAGAGTAGGTTGTTACACCGGTTGTCCCTACATGCTACCACGTTATCCTTCAAATAGAGTGGATTCTCGTGACTTATCGCAGACTGGTGATATGTCGGTCGCGAGAAGAACGAAGAAGCAACCATAAACGTGGGTTCAAGTTCCCACTGACCATCGGCCGATATACTATCCAAACTGCACAAAAAGCTAAGTCTATCTATGCTGAAATGCAGATCATGACCATCAAAACCTACAGGTATAGGTTTGATTTCGACTACCGAGATGTCAGAAAAAAGTTGCAAAAGGGTCACCAACACAGGTACCGTTTTGAAGACATCTGGGCAGATTGCAGAGATGAAGAAGCCATTAAGCAAAATGGACTATTAGCAGTTAATGATTCAACCGTCGAGAGATCTTGGTATTGCTGATGATCTACAAAAGGATTTTTGAGGATCCGGTGATATCATGAGCAGCATCTATGATGAGCAAGGCATTGCTAAAAGGCCGTTGCCTGCACTACAATGGTCTAGGAAAGAGGTTACCAGCATGAGAGAAAGGCTGAGACCAATCCTAGCCAACACAGAAGAATGGTTACATAAACATGGTCATGCAATGAAAAGTTTCAGGACAGACTCAGAAGGAGAAGAGTCCGAAGCAGAAGCATGCCAACAGCAAGAACTCCGCGACAAAAACAAATCAGCGGCCGTTCCCACTTCTTCGCGAAGAGGTCCTAGGATCAAGTTCACTGTTGGTAAGAAAGATACCCAGGCTGTCCAAGAGACAGAAATCACGGAATTTCATCCATCTCGCTCTAAGGGTAAAAAGCCTACTCGGGAGGAGATAGATTCCGATGAAGAAGGAACTTCAAGCGACCAATCCGCTGAAGATGAAGATTATTGACGGTCTCCGATGCGAAGAGGTTTCTGGCGGGCAAGAGTCATTGAAGATTCTAAAGAAGGATCTGGCGAAGGTGAACAAGATTCGAGGAGAGACAAGAGGGTGTCCGGCGGGAACGGGCATGATCAAGAAAGAACTACTTCTCTTCCTGAGAATGTAATTGAGGAAATTCCTAGAACATCATCGCCTGTGACTTCAAACATTCCTCATACCCCTCCATATTCAAGAACTCCTCCACCTCCTATTCCCTCGTCGCCTATTCCTACGGCATCAACCCGGCTTGATGCTCCATGTTGACAAGCATCCATAAGTTGATATCTTTGTCAAGCCCTCCATCATCCATTTCTAAGCTTGTCTTCGCCAGCGTATGATATCACTTCTGAAAACGAATTCAATCGTTTCATGAATGAGTCAATGCGTGATCAGCTCAATGTGTCAACTACAGGAGCAATGATGACAAATACTTCTCCAATTGTCACGATACCAATGGTAAGTTCAGATGTGACAATAACTTCAGAAGTGGCAATGGCGACCGAATTGATAGTAGATCCAGAAGTTCACACTTCTTTTCTTCCTCCTTGGCTAATATCTCAAGTGTCGAAGCGCAAAAAGCAAATGATTTCTCCAGAGGAGCTCGACCTTGAAGAGATAGTTCTTCAAAGCAAAAGGGAAGAAAAAGGCAAAAGATAATGTACTTTCGGTGAATGTTGATAAGTCGACCACAAGTATTATGCTGAAATTGGCATACCACCCGAGATCAAGAAGGTGATGTCAATATGGGGACTTCTACGATAACAAAGATCCGGCAGCAGGGTTACCAGCGAAAGTGCAAGCCCGATGCGCCAAGTCACTTTGGATGTATCTTGGTAGGAAGGGCGGATAAAGAGTAGAGCAAGCTTCGTAACATGTACAAACAAAGGCGACATTATGCCGCGTTATCGCAAAGAGACTTACCCGGTTCTCCAAGTAATGCACAACCCGGCGATTGGTAAATATTGCGAGGCCGGAACATCCAAGAAAGGCGAAGTCGCCTCAAAGGCCCGGTGTTATATGATTTTGTTGAGAAGATCATCGAACACCCGATCTCGATAATTTTGGCGCGGATGAGAAAACTACCATGTTGGCCAAGCTCACCACAGAGCTTGATAAAGAAAAGAGCGACTTTCCCGTGAGCGCAGAGACATGGAAAAATGCCCGTTGTCATGGTCAAAATGAAACAGGTAAAGCTCAGCAAATTGGTGGAGGTTGGGGTAATTCCGACAAAGAAAAGTTTGTAGAGGTAAGAGAATCACTGAAACACAGAATTCAAGTGGTTCAATCTCTCACAGAAGATCTTCACCAAATATAGGAAGATGTCGACGGGCATCGCAACATTCTTGACAAAAGTATTAGAGAGTTGCCTGGTCAACTTCTTGAGGAAAATCGTATCTTCCTGCCGGCCACAGAAATATCCCTGATCTTCAAGGAAGCCATCATGAATTTGATTGATAGTTCAGACTTCTCAGAAGCTTCGCTGAACATCATTTGTGATACAAGGCTTATTGAGACCTTTGATCTTGGAGTGCAAGAAGGTCCACTCATCTGCCATGAGATCGATCGAGAATTCACACCATTGTGGATTACACCGTTGGTCCAGATGAGAGTTTGTGCAGGAGACTAGGAGGAAATTTGAAGACTTCCGCGCCCAATGCAAAGAAACATGAAGCAGCCCCCTATTCTCCAGTGTTAGACATTTCCGGTGCATCCCATTATGCATCTTGTAAATATTTCTCGACATTTTCGAATGTCATTTTGTAAATTGTAATTACACCAAGTCCAAAGATGTAATATTTTCAAAACAAATTACACTTTGACTTTGGTCAAAGTTAGGTGAGATCTCCTAAAATCGCTCACCTAACTTTCCCTGATTTTCTCAATCTCTTTCCTTATTTTGCTCATCCCTCTTTCTATATAATGTGAGGGATTTTCATTGTAAATGATCTTTTAGCCTTTTGCAACGAAGTGCTGCCCTTTTGTAAGCAAATTTGTGAAACTTTGCGTTCATGCTTTGTGAATGAGATTCGATTAATAAAGAAAGGATTGCAAGCCAAACTTTGCGTTGGATTCGATACTTTTGTGAGTTAATCTTATTTGGTAGTGATTAGTTCGAAGAATCTGAAAGACTCTAAGTAGTTTATGTAAACTTTGTGTTACATCTATTATTTAGATTGCATTGTTATTTCTGTTTATCATTGGTTGAATGATCTACAAGACTTTGTGCTTGTAATCATTCATGCTCTTGCATGTTCTGGTTGAGTGATCTACAAGACTTTGTGCTTGTAATTATTCATACTCTTGGATACTCTTGTCGAAGGATCTACAAGACTTTGTGCTTGTAATCGTTTTGCTATTTGACACTTTTGTTGGATGATCTACAAGACTTTGTGCTTGTAATCGTTCATGCTGTTCAAGAATTGTTGCGTCTAAGAAGACTTTGTGCTTCTAACGTAGCAAACGGTACGTCTACGCAGATCCAACATTGATAAAGCTAGCGGAACGACTTTGTGCCTTCGTGAGCTTTCCCTTTTTTACTTTATTTGTTTGTTATTAATCACTTCTGGTATCTCTACGCTTCGCTTTGACGAGATAGAGATATTGGTATTACTGCTAGTTGTTTGTTTCAAGTTATCAAGAATTCTGAACTTTCAACGGTGAAGCATTGTAAACATCTTCTCTGAAAAAAGAGAGAAGTATGAATGTAACACACCCCCCCCACTCCGTAGTTTTCGTATACATTTTGTAATTATCTGTTTGATTTACTATCGCTTCTATTAGCAGTAAGAAGGGCGCCTCCCCTTTCCGAGAGGAGAGATTTACATCTCACATAGCTGTGGCTGAAGTCCAAGTTGTGTAATCTATCGAAAAGCTGATTACATAATTTTCACCCAACACATTTATAAAGTTAATAAACTTTAATATTTCGGGCTGCACCTTCTTTATTCTAAACTTTCAATTTTAAGTGTCTAACAGTTAAACTTTAAAATTAGATAAAATATTCCTCCTTATAGGACTGCAGGAGAAAGTAATTCCATAACCTTTTGTTTAGAAAACAGATTTGCCTAACACTTTGCCACATTGTGTAGCAACCACGTGGAGTTCTCTGTAAGTTTGTTCTTCTCTAGCACTAACAACTGTCCCAATTTAATTGTTTCTGGAAACCTAGAGTCTAGTGTTGTATCATAAAATAGTAAAAATCAAAACATTTCTTTTGCCTGAATCTCAAAGGCTGGCTGAAAATTACAGCCTATGGAGTCCTAAGATACTCAACATTTCTGAGTTTCATGATCTTAATCAAATTATGTTGAAGGAGGAAAGATCAAGTCATGACCCGACCATGAAAAAAGGAATAAGGAAAATATAACACTTTTGAAATTTTCTATCAAAGATGCACTAATTCCAGAAGTTCAAAATGCTACTAATGCAGCAACTCTTTGGAAACACTAAAAACAAAATATCAGACATCAAAGGCTGGTCAGCCCTTGTATTTGAAGCACCTGTTGTATTTTTCTAAGTTGCAGGAGGGTGAATCCATCTCAGAATACTTGTTGCATTTTAAGGATCAAAGTGAGCAACTATCTGCCATCCAAAAGTCAGTTGATGACGAAGATATGGTAGCTTTGGTTTAATGAAACTTGTCATTGTCATATTATTCATTTGTTGAAAGCTTACACTTGATTGCAGAAACAAACACTTAATTTTGAGAAGGGATCCACTCTTCTCTTAAGACTAGAGGCAAAGACAAGAAAAGCATCAAATAACTTGCCAAGAGGCAGTAGCACATCTAGAAGACCAAAAGGGAAATGCTTTTACTGTAATGAGGCTAGACACTTTAGAACAAACTGCCCTAAGAGAAAGAGCAACTAGAAGAGATCAAAGCATGTAAATGTTTCTAAATGTCATGAGCATGAAGTGAATGACTTGGAGGTGAAAAACAGATTCACATTTGCTGCATCATATGAACAATTCATGTAGTCAACCATCTAGCACTTTGATTCAAGTGCATCCAAACACTATTTATGTCACAAAAATTAGTACTTTCTTTTACTGAGGGTAAGAAAATAAGTAAATTTGTCACTTTAGGAGATGGGTGGATTCATTTTGTTGAAGGGTGTGTGGTAATGCTTTTGATATTGGTAAAAAAACAAGATTAAAGGGCCCGAACCCAACACAACAAAACAGCCAAAAAGGATAGTCTCACATGATGTGAACAGTTCGATACATTTAAACCAGCAAAAGGATAAAGAAACAGCAGAGAAACAACCCAGAAACATAAACAGAACAGATGAAAAAGGCTCGAGATCAGCCAGCTTCTGCAGGCCACTAGCTGCCTACCATTCCCTGTTAAGGATGCCCAACTTTTCACTAAATGTGACCTCCTCAGGATCCTTTTCCTTGGCTTTGTATTCCTCCTACTCCAAGCCCCAATCTTTGACCTTCTGTTCCATGATCCGAGCTCTTGTCCTCCTGGCCAGAACATCCTATTCCTCCCCCTATGGTTTCTGAAGTTCAATTTAAAGGATATACATGCTCGTTGCAGAATTCTTTATAGTTTCACTGTTGAAAGCAACCACCTCATTGAGGTTCTTCCTAAGATCTGCCTAGTTTTTCCTTAGGTCTTTCCTTATTTCTTCAATGCATTGGTCAAGTTCTTCCCACCTGCTAAAAATGTCAGCAAATTTCTCCACCTCTTTTTAGCTTTCATCCTCATGTTTATTGTGTTTAAAGATTATCATTTCCAATTCCTGAACCTTCTTCTTAGATGTGTGTTGTTGGCTAAGCATCAATTTCATAACATTATTATGCAGTTGCAAGCTTTTTTGATGCTTTCCAATTCTGACCTTCAAATTAATGCAGTTCTAGCACATCCCCCTCTGAAGATTCTCTTTGGGATTAGGGGAATTGGAAACAAATGCAACAGTAAGCTTGGAGTCCACAGCAGGGGAGGTAACAGTATCCATGGGGTCTACAGTAGCAGTATCAACAATCTTGGGGCCCACATTGCGTGTGGAGCACAAAACAATCTGTTCCTTCTCAGGTTTGTACTTAGGGTGAATTGTGCAAGGCACCTTAAGACAACAAGAGAGGCTATGGATGGTCATGGGGCTAGGAGCATCTCAGCCTTTGGAGAACTCTCAGAGCCAAGTCATGACTTCTAGGAGAAATTCTGGGCGCTCTACTTAGAATTATCTATCTCAGATCGGCATATTTCCCAGGTTTTCTGCTGATTACGCTCTATTGTTCTTTCCTGCAATTCTATATGAAGTCTAGGCGTCTGAATTAGATTTGTCATTTTGGGGTATTTTCTTTGCATTTGATTAGTCTACACTATAAATTTGAGCAATTTTCATGTCAAATAAATTGTGATAAAACTCAGCAAAAAATCATTGTTAACTTGCATGTTCGTTTTATGAAGTGGTTCATTGTTCTGCAATACTCTGTGTACAATTTATTGAAATAAGACATCTATTGAAATTGAAAATTTGGCAAAAATCTATTCATACTTCTGGAAAGGATATTTCAGCAAGTTGATGTCAAGTTGTTGCTACTGTATGAACATTTCCAGGTCTGAAACTGCTATTTCTAGGTCTGAAAAAACATATTGTACTAAGTCTGATTTGGTCTGATAACATGGGCACTTATCATATGTTGTTATTTCAAAATGGAAAGCAATGTTCTTAGTATTTTCCTTCTTTATGCAATATTCTCTATGTTTGACATGCATCTATGAAAAACATTGAAAACAAGCAAACCAAATACATCAAAAGAAAACACAATTAGCATACAGGGTTATATTTCAAAAAAAACAGGGGTGGCCATTACAATGGTATCAGAGCACAAAGTATTCTGCCAACCTGTTGGGTAATGCAGAGGTTGAGTTTCAGTTGCAAACCATGGCATCATTGAGTGAAAAAGAGTTGGGCAAAACACTTTTTAATACAGGTAAAAAACTTGAACACCTACCTCAGTCAAAAGGGGTTCTTCTTAGCACTTTGGAGGAAGTAGAAAGGTGTTTATACATGGTTAATCAATTACCTTCTCAGCTGTTGCATCTAGCTATGACTCCATTGGTGCATTCTATGGTTAATCCAATGCTTATGAGACATCAAGATAAAAATGTGAGACTTCTAGTCATCAGTTGTCTTAGTGAGTTCACAAGGATTACAGCTCCTAAGGTTCCCTATGAAGATGGCATAATGAAGGAGGTTCTACAGCTGATTGTTGAGTGTTTTTGTGGGTTACCTAATTACCAAAGCCCTTCCTTCGGTAGGAGGGTTAATATGTTAGAAATAATCGCAAGAATTAGGACTTGTTACTTTTTGATTGATTTAGAATGTGAACATCTTATTCTCCAGATGTTTCATTATTTCATAGCATCCATCAGTAAGGATCATGGAGAAGTTGTGTTTTCTTACATGCAAACCATTATGGCCCTTATCATTGATGATTATGATACTATCCCCAGCTCCTTGTATCTATGTTGGTACCTATTTTGAGGAAAGAACAGAATGTCTCTACAACTGCTTATGAGTTGGTCGACGGAGTGTTCAAACAATGTGAGGGGAGGTTGAGGCCCTTCTTGGATATTGAGGGACACAGTATAGAGCCTCAAGATGATTCTATGATGGTGCATGCATCTATTCATGTTGAGGATGTGTGGAATACAACAAAGCTATCACACGAAGAATGTATGACAGGAACCCAAGATGACCTTTTAGGCATGCATGTGGCTACCACTAATGAGATAGTACATGAGGAAAAGGACATAACAGCAGCCCTAAATGCATCTCTTGAGCTTTTCAATGCAGTTTTGACACTAGTACTAAGTTTGATAGGGTTGAGATCAGTAATATACCTTCAGATGATGGGTTCAATGAGGGCATAAGGGATGAAGTTTTCAAAGCAGCTGAAATAGATGAAGCTTTCCAAACAACAAACAATGATGATCATAGATATGAAGGCTTAGGTAGTTTTGGTTTGGATTTCCAAACTAAGGCTATGGAGAGAGATGCTTATGTTGACATCAGTATTGGTGAGTTGGAAAGTGATTTATTCAGAGAGACAACATCACAAGAGGAGCATAGTGAACACATATTCTCTGAACAAAGCAATCATCATTTTAACACATGGGATCCAGGTGTGTTGAAACCAAAGTATCATGAGGAACCTACATGGAATGAATTTCCTTTTAATTGTGATGTTTTGATTTTAGAGCACAATGCATGCATGGAGGATGGCATTGATGGTGTTGATTCATTTCTTGAAAACAAATCTGATTCATCAACACATGAAGCAAACTTTGAGCAGAAGTTTAGTGACTTTAATGATTTGGATCCACAGTTTACTATTGAAAATGATAATGGAAAGGCTCAGGCGATTCGGGACAGCCTTGGGGTCATTAGTGACAGGTACAAAGGTTTTGATTATAGTATTCATCATAGCAGCAGTTCACTTTCTTCGCGTGAACATGATTGGAAAAATCAATTTGTGGTGATTGTTGATAACCCATTGTTTGAGATGGGTGTTGATATGGCATATGACAATCCACTTTTTGGAAAAGGGTGACAGGACAACTCCTGGTTGTAGCATTGCATTTTGTGAAAATAGCAAGGTATGGGATCTGAGATAAGATTCAGAACTTGGGTTGGAGTGTTGTTTTCAACGTGGTTTTGATTTAAGTTCACATTATCAGGTGATTGGTTACCCTCCTGGGAGACCACTGGATATGAAATGTGTAGAGGAGGCAAATGAAGATTGCATAGGGAGTATTATGACATTAGGAGATGCAATATCTTCATGGGATGTATTGATTTTTGAAGACTTTAACATCTACGATTTTGAAAAGTTTCCAAACAATGTTCTAGAGCTTTCTGAAAATTTCAGAACAGCAGCAAGGAAAGGTGGTTTAAAGTTTTTTACTTATGTAGTTTTGGAGAAAGAAGGATTTAAATATGACATCTACATGTTTGACAATCCATCCTTTGGATTGAGTGATGTCATATATTATACTAATCTTTCTTTGGGAATGGTTTAGATGGCAACAATTGCTCCTCGCATTTCAGTTGTTGGTGCTTTCATGGATGGGCTACAAGGGATTACTAAAGAAGTCATAAATTTCCATGATGTGCATGTTGATTTGGATGGCACTTGGAGTTATGTTGTGCACCTTTTTAGGCATGTTGGAGATAATTCTTGGTTGTGTACCCATGCTTGGGATCCTCGACAAGGATTGATGAAGTTAATTGGGAATGGAAGGGAGGACATTTGGAGGTATAAGGATGAAAATTTCAAAATTAATGATGTTGTTTCTTTCTTTACCAACCATTTGGTGATCCCATTTGCTTATCTACAAATGGATTGGAGAGAGATTTTAAGTAAGGATTGGAGTAATGAACAAATGGTTACTCTTGGGAGTGCAACTTGGCAAAGAATGGATAAGAATTTCAGTGTTGAGCTTGTGTTTGGATTGCAAGTCAGTTACTTCACTTTTTGGTTTGCTCTCATTCATATTACGCAAATAATTGGTAAAAATAATTTTATGTATTCACAATGAAGCGAAAGCTTCAATAAATAATTTAAAAAGATTTACAAAACTAGAAAGTTTCTAAAAAGAAACTTTAGAAGATCAAAGAATCGATCTTATCAAGAATAATACACTATATTACATAATTGAGCATTAAATAAATAAATAATAAATATTATTTTAATACCCTCCCTTAATGCTCAATTTGTCCACTACACCAAGATGCCCCCTGAATTTTACAAACTTATCTAGACTAAGCGACTTGGTGAGAATATTTGTTGTTTGCTCCTCTGTCAGAAGTCAGAACATACAGCAACTAAACTGATCCGTCTTCAACAAGCTTCCGAATGAAGTGACAATGAGTTTCCACATGCTTGGTTCTTTCATAGAAGACTGGATTCTTGGCAAATTTGAGAACTATCTGATTATCACAGAAAAAGGGAGTCGGACCTGCTTGAGATATTTCCATATTCGCAAGCATCCGATAAAGCCAAACTACTTCACAAGCTGCCTTAACTGCTCCCCGATACTCTGCTTCTATAGAGGAGAAAGCCACTGCCTGTTGCTTCTTACTAGTCCATGTGACTGCACCAGATCCCAAACTGAACACAAACCAAGATGTTGATTTCCTATCATCAACCAAACCTACCCAATTTGAGTTTGTGAAACCACTGAGTCTAGGATCATGACTCCTAATGTAAAGAAGTCCATAATCAGAAGTGCCCTTCACATAACGCAGCACATGCTTCACTGCTACCCAATGATCAGACTTGGGAGCTGTTATGAAGCATGAAATGTAGCTCACTGCAAAACTGAGGTCAGGTCTAGTGGCAGTGAGATAGATGAGGCTGCCCACTAGTTGCCTGAACAATGATTCATCTACTACCAGTGAGTTTGACTTAGCTAACAATTTGAGCCCTTTTTCCATGGGTGTGGAGGCAAGTTTGCAATCCTGCATTCGGAACTTATCTAGTAGACTTCAAGCATATTTGGACTGGGAGATGAAGATATTGCTCTCGGTTTGCCAAACCTCAACACCTAAATAGTAATGCAGAAGTCTCAAATCTGTCATGTCAAATGTGCTGCACAAATCCTATTTGATCTCAATGATCAAATGTGTCAAGCTGCCAGTAATGATCAGGTCATCCACATAGACAACAAGAATAAGAATATCACTACCAATATGTTTGACATACAGATTAGAGTTAGATGGACTCCTCTAAAAACCATGATCTATGAGGTACTTGTCAATCTTGATGTACCAAGCCCAAGGAGCCTATTTTAGGCCATAGAGTGCTTTGACCAATCTACACACCTTGTGTTCTTTACCAGCAACCTTGAACCCTGGAGGTTGTGTCATGTATACTTCTTCCTTCAACTCACCATTGAGGAAAGCACTCTTAATGTCCATCTGATGGACTTTCCAACCAAACTGGGCTGCTAAGGCAAGGACGAGCCGAATGGTACTCATCTTGGTTGTAGGAGAAAAAGTCTCCTCGTAGTCAATGCCTTCCTTCTGTGAGAACCCCCTAGCAACGAGACGAGCTTTGTACTTGTCAAGGGTTCCGCCAGCTTTGTATTTAACCTTATACACCCATTTGCAATTAATGGGCTTCTTCCCAGGAGGAAGATCACAAAGGACCCAAGTGTGATTTTTCTGAAGACTTTGGTATTCAACCTCCATAGCCTTTTCCCACTCAGGAATTCCTTTAGCCTCTGAATATGTCTGAGGCTCATAGACATTGTGAATGTTGGCCATGAGAGTAAAATTAACTTTATGCTATTGTTTGCTCTTGTTTCTAGACAATCTACCCTCAATGAGCTCATCATCATGAAGATCACCAATAGTCTTAGCCCACCATTTAGGCCGGAGAGTAGAAATGCCAACATCGGATGTAACAGGAGGAGTTGGAACTGGTTGTGGATCTGGAACAGGTTCATCAGGTGGAAGATCATCATCATCTAGAGGAAAATCAGGTTGAGCATCATCAAAAACTGAATCTGCATCGTCCCTCCCATCAGGTGAACCTAACGGAAGACGGACACCCAAATCAAAAGCCTTCAAGGGCTGATCCTCAAAATGTTGAATAGACGAGGAAAGGTGAAAAGGTCCTCGTTCTTCATCAAAGACAACATCTCGACTAAAGATGAGACTATCAATGTCTACATCAATCAACCGATAAGCCTTATGATTGTCACTATACCCTATGAACATAAGCTTTTGGCTCTTGGAATCCAACTTTGAGCGCTTGGCATTTGGAATCCATACATATGCTAAAGAGCCAAAGATTTTCAGATGACTGATCCTAGGTTTTCGACCAGTCCAAGCTTCCTCAGGGGTTTTCCCTTTAACAGTGTGGGTAGGAGACCGATTAAGGAGATAGACAGCAGTGTAGGCTACTTCTGCCCAAAATTTATTAAGAACACTCCTGTGTTGTAACATGGAGTGGGCCATCTCAACAATTGTACGATTGCACCGCTCTACAACACTATTTTGCTAAGGAGTGTAGGGTGTGGTTAACTGGCGTTTAATTCCATGTGTATCACAAAAGTTGGAGAAAGCGGTAGAACAAAATTCCCCCCCCCCCCATTATCTGACCTAAGAGTGATTATGCAACAACCTGACTCTTTTTCTACTAAGGCCTTAAACACATCTGATTTCTGTCGAAGAAAGTACACCCACATTTTACAACTGAAATCGTCAACAAAAAGCAAGAAATACCTGCAACCAATAACAAAAGGTGTATTCATTGGCCCATATACATCAACGTGAACCAACTGCAATACCTTAGTGTAATGTCCCCTTCTCAGCAGTGATCAGTACTGTTGGCCGTTAGCCTATCTCAAAGGCCCGTAGTCTAGTCGGAAGCTAAAATTAGGGTTTCCACTTCTGAGGAGGTTTTGAGGTCTTGCATGCGAGAGTTTCAAACGCATGTCTGGTGGGGCTTTCTGGGTTTTTGGAGAGCTTCGTGATGAGAGAACTTCGCGATGGTGTGACATGCAATTGAATCGGAGAACTTTCCCGGACTTACTATTTTTAGTAAGTTGCGACAGCTGCTCAAAATGTGGAGAAAATGAGTTTGGAACAACTTACTATTTTTAGCAGTATGCTATTTTTAGTAAGTTCTATTTTTGGCAGTGCTATTTTTAGCAGTAATTCAACAGTTCGAAGCAGTGGCTATTTCTAGCAGGTCAGCATGAGCAGTTGGTCATTCTAGCATTCTTGGAGTTATTTTTGGTAGGTTTGATATTTGGTGAAAAATAACATTTTTAAGTGAAATATTTGGCTAAGGCATGGTGGTCGAATTTGGAGAATATAATTGCATTTTTATAATGATTTTATAAGTGAAATATTGTTGAGGTGGTGGATGCCTAATAAAGAAAAAAGAAAGTTTATTAAAATATTTCACTTAATCATATTTGGACGCCTATTTGAAGGGATATGTTATTTTATAAAGTATTTCACTTTATCATTATTTGGATGCCACATTATGCTTTATTAATATTTTTGATAAAGCATATTATTTCCTTGAGATGGACGACTTGGAGAAAAGGGAAATGAAATGCAAATTGGAGAATATTGCAAAAAGTGAATTTGAGTTTGAGTTTGGCATCTATTTGGAGGGAGATTGAATTTTAATTTGGGAGACAAAAAACTATAAATATGAGTGTTGGGCACCTTGTTTTGCATCCATGAAGAAATTATAATGTTATACTGCTGAAATGATTTCAGAGTTGGCTTTGAGGAATACATACCTCCTAGTTCTTGCAACCTTGGTTTCGTGCTTGAAAGATAGCACCTAGCTGAGTTTCAAAGACTGCTTCTCATTCTGAGAGTGCAAATTGAGCTTCATAGTTGGAGATTTTGATGTTTATTTTCAGTTTACAGTTGCTGGTTTTTGTAGTGCTGAAAATGATTTTTGATTATAAGTCATTGTACGAATTTTCTATGGTTATCTCTTCTACTATCTAGGGCGCCTCTATTTGCAAGTTTTCATAATTTTTAGTGGAGTCTTGGATTTTATATTGCAGGTCGCCCTTCCTGGGAGGCTGTCTTGCCTAGCAAAAGTTTAGAAAATTCATTAAGCAGTTGTTGCAGCTGTTTCTTAGTCACAACTTGGTCGCCATCTACCTAGGAGTTCATTGCACTTGGTCTCATGTCATTCGGAGTAGTTATGAGAGAGTTATGAGCATTTTAGTAGGTTGTCTAGTTATTGGTTTGTGCATTTTCAATTGTTGGTCTGTCAAAATCAGATTGTAGAAGTTGTCTTTTGGGTTAGGATTTAGTGTGGTTTGAGTCATTTGATGATAGGAGAGACATATTCAATAATTGCAGAATTGAGACACTTGAAATATATTGATATTGGCAGGAGTTCTATCATTTTGTAAGGCTGAACAGTAGTACTGTTAGCTACTTTCATTTCTTGCTAAGTTTCATTATAATTCCCACGGCCTGTGGAAGAGACTGGCCTTTGCTCAGTCTTCATTGTACTGCATTTCGATCCTAAGCACCATATATTAGCACCTCACCCATCTTGGGTCTTTAGTGCACATTCTTGGTGTTGAGTTACTTTCAGCATTGCATCACTCTCAATAGATTCTCCGCCATATGGTAGCGCCTTACCCACCTCTGGTTTGGAGTGCACATGCTTGGTGTTGAGTTTACTTTCCAGTATTGCATCATTTTCAATAGATCCTCCGCCATATGGTAGCACCTTACCCACCTCAGGTTTAGAGAGCACATTTTTGGTGTTGAGCTTCCTTCAGCATTGAATTTCTTTCAGTTGCTTCTAATGACCCTCGGCACCATATGTCAACACCAATCTCATCCTAAGTTGTGTGTGCATTCTTAGCGTAGAGTTACTTTCCAGCAGAGTTTGGTTTTGGGCTAACCTTAACGGGTGACTTTTGAGATTGCTTGAACATTGCAAAAACAAAAACAAAAAAATTGGTTGGCTCATTACACTTAGAGGCTCACCATGAGTTACCATCCGTGAATGGTGTCCTGTGCTGCTTCCCAGCCTGACAAGCTCCACAAACGCCATGATGTTGAATCTGGATGTTAGGTAAACCAGCTACAAGTCCCTCCCGAGGTAGCTAAGAGAGATAGTGCACATTTAAGTGCCCATAGTGCCGATGCCAAAGACTGGTAATAGCAAAAATTTTGGTTGCCATGGCTAACTCCTGAGAATCACCTGTACCCACAAGTCTGTATACACCATGATCCTCAATACCAACAACCATAGTGGTGCGAGTCTCCCAATCAACAATGGAACATTTGTGTGCACTGAATACCACACCCAACTAAGGAGAATGTCGCATAATCTGCCTAACTGAGAGAAGGTTCAGTTCCATGCCAGGAAAATAATATACATTGAAGAATATGAGATTCCTCCCACCAGACTGAATCTGAACTATGCCCTTACTGACAACTGTATACTCTTCACCTCCTCCAAAAATAACTAAGTCACTAAAGGGAGAGAAATTTGTGAACCAATCACTCCGATGGGTGAATTGTCGCGAAGCACCTGAATCAATGTACTAGGCAGAGGACTTCACATGATCTGCAGGCCTTTTAGTCATAAAAGCATAAAAGGCAAATTCGTTCTGCTCAATGTGCTCGGCAACATTCACTTTCTATTAAGACCCTCCTTGCTTCTTCTGTTCAGAAGCCAAACCCTGACGACAATCCTTCTTCATGTGACCATATTTGTGGCAATAATTACACTAAATGTTCTTTTTCTTAGGGTTGCTCGGAGGTTGACTTGAGCCTTTCTATTGTGAAGGCCGACCTTTCCCTTTATTCTTAGGTTGAGACTTAGCTACAAAAGCTTGTTCTGTAAAGGACGATGAGGCACTACTACCAAACTGTTGTTTCTAGCGTTCTTGCTGCAAGAGGATGGTAAAAAGCTTCGGAAACTTTAGATCAACATTAGTAGATGTAATATTGAGGGTTTCAACAAAGTGCTCATATGACTTCGGTAGACTTTTCAAGGTGATTACTACCATGTCTCCTTCCTCCATCTTCCGACTAATCACCTCCAACTGATCACGGATGTCCTAAATCTTTGTCAAACGCTCCTGTAAGGACATTCTTAGGCTGATCATTCCCTTTATTCTTAGGTTGAGACTTAGCTACAAAAGCTTGTTTTGTAGAGGACGATGAGGCACTACTACCAAACTGTTGTTTCCAGCGTTCCTACTACAAGAGGATGGTACAAAGCTCCGGAAACTTCAGATCAACATTAGTAGATGTAATATTGAGGGTCTCAACAAAGTGCTCATATTAGGTCTACGAGGGCTGACCTTTCCCTTTATTCTTAGGCTAAGACTTAGCTACAAAAGCTTGTTTTGTAGAGGACGATAAGGCACTACTACCAAACCATTGTTTCCAACGTTCCTGCTACAAAAGGATGGTACAAAGCTCCGGAAACTTCATATCAACATTAGTAGATGTAGCATTGAGGGTTTCAACAAAGTGCCCATATGACTTCGGTAGACTTTTCAAGGTGATTACTACCATGTCTTCTTCCTCCATCTTCCAACTAATTACCTCCAACTGATCATAGATGTCCTAAATCTTTGTCAGATGCTCTTGTAAGGACATTCTCTCATCCATCATGATGGAGAACAGCTAGTTCTTCAGAAAGAATGCACGGCTCTTGTTGGAGGTCTCATGCAAGGTTTTCAAGTGCTCCCAAATCTCGGCAACTGATTTGTCAGATGGAGCCTGTGGAAGTTGATCATCAATAACTGAAAGTTTAATGAGCATCACTGCTTCACGATTTTGCTCGTCAAACTTTTCCTAGTCTTTACCTTTCGTTGTGGGACAAGTGGTATTGCCGAGAACAATTTGATCAAGGCAACAATATTCAAAGATGGTCATCATTCGCTACTTCTAGGTATAATAATTTTTGCCGTTGAATCGTTGACTGCCTTCCAACATAATGTTGGTCAAACTCGCCATCTTGCATGCTTTTCGAGGCACAAAAAACAAGACAAACTAAGAAGGCGATAAAATTGATTGCACGGAACCCAATATACGAATTCCAATGTACTAAAACAGGTTCTAGCACAAAAATCAAGACAAATCCATTGGCACGAATTTTGAGACATGCAAAAAATCTGACAATTACCTAGAAAAATTCTCGAAAAACCCAGAAAGAATCTGCTGTCAGAAAAAAAAATTGATTAGAATCAGAGGTTTTATTGCCAAAACCCTAGTTGGATTTGAAAATCACAATTTTCAGAAGATCACGTCTCAAAAAGACAAAAAATTGTGTCCAGATTCTTTGCAAAAACTTGAGCAGAGGCCAGAAGAAAAACTCAGCACAAGAAACTTGAAATCGCGTCTTCAAATAGAGGGAAAAAACCGCAAGTGAATCTACAAACACGCGAGCAGAAAGGCTAAAGAAAAACGCAACTAGAGGAGAATAAGAAACACGTCTTTCTTTTCTGCATAAAATTGTGCCCTAGAAATGAAGGAAATTGCGCCTTAAGCAGGAAACACACGACCATAAACACGTTTCAGAGAGAAACAAAGAAGATTGCGCCTGGAAAAAAAAACGTGATTTGCCCTAAAAGATGCTAAGAATCATGCATAAGAGGACTCACGACTTTCTTCAAACCCTACACAAATTTTTGAAGCAGAAAACTTCAATTCTTTCAACAAATAGAACCCCAGAAAAAATCAATTTTTGGAAACTTAAAAATTTCTTTCCAAATTTTAAAAAAACGATTTTAAAATCACCCGCTCTGATACCATATTACGCAAGTAATTGGTAAAAATAATTTTATGTATTCACAATGAAGCAAAAGCTTCAATAAATAATTTACAAAATTTACAAAACCAGAAAGTTTCTAAAAAGAAACTTCAGAAGATCGAAGAATCGATCTTATCAAGAATAATACACTATATTACATAATTGAGCATTAAATAAATAAATAATAAATGTTATTTTAATAATTCAAGGGAGTTGGCACTTTCTTCTTTGTCAAGGAAGTAATATATTTCAGTTGGAGATTGCTTGGAGGTGTTTCTCAACCACTTTTGAGTTATTTTGGTGCAACACAATGTTTTTTACGCATATTTGTACTTGGGAAATTCATTGGTGCTAATGTTGTTCTTTGTGTAGAGCACTAAAATCAGATTGTACTCCACTGCTTTCAATTTTAAACAACAGACATTATTGTTTACTTCAAACCTTCATAACTCAGGGAGTTCATCTTATGAATATTTGTGATGTAAACTTTGATAATTTACACTCGGTGTGTTAGTTTTAGGATCAGATTTGCAATAAGCAGGAATACAACACATGAAACAAAGAACACAATAGTTTACCCTAAGAAGACCCTCCTTCTAGAGGGAGAAAAACCCAGCCACAAATATATCACTTATATATTGAATAAAAGAGCAGAAATCTGCTTTACACCTTAAGCCAAACTTAGGGCCAATATGATGCAATAATAAGTCGCACCTCTCTTAGATGCAAAATACACAATGATAATAATCTCTCCTTGATATCGATCTGCACTAAACAATATTATACTCTGTTGTAGAAGTACAAACTCCTTGATGGCATGCAAATGACTTCAGAATATTAATTGATAATCTATGAAAGGGTAGCGCCTTCTATATATACATAATGAAATGGCGTTTCACCTTAGGTCGACTCCCTCCATCAACCAAGGCATCTTTTTATTGAATGGTCAGCTTCTTCCAAAAGCAATGCGTCCCTTTAATTAAAATAATATAAAATATTATTTGAAGTAAAACGTCTTTTGAATCAGGCCCATTCAATTATATTTAATTATTTCAAATTATATAAGGGAGAAAGAGATCTCCCGCCACTACTTACATCAACACTCCCTCTTAGCTAGGGAGATATCTTTCCAGATATCCATGTCATGGAGTCTCTCAACATGACACCCACAATGGCTACACCCATTTGTGGAATAGCTCAAAGGTTCATCACGAAGTCTCTCAACGTGATGTCGTCATGGAGTCTCTCAACATGACGTCCACCATGGCTACTCCCATGTGTGGAAAGAAATATACATACAAGTGCCCATCACGGAGTCTCTCAACGTGATGTTGTCATGGAGTCTCTCAACATGACGCCACCATGGCTACTCCCATGTGTGGAAAAACACAAGTACAAAGGGTTCATCACAGAGTCTCTCAACGTGATGTCGTCATAGAGTCTCTCAACATGACGTCTCATCTTAGTCTCAAAGATGAACAAGGGCTCACACCTCATATTTCTTCGTCTCAAAGAAATATACACTACAAGGGCTTTCACCTCATGCTTCTCCGTCACACAAAACAAACCTCATGCTTCTCCGTCACTATATACTAACAAGGGCTTTCACCTCATACTTCTTTGTCACGGAGAAATATACACTAACAAGGGCTTTCACCTCATACTTCTCCGTCACAGAGAAATATACACTAACAAGGGCTTTCACCTCATACTTCTCCGTCACAGAGAAATATACACTAACAAGAAGTCTTCATGATGATGTGACTCCCTCTGAAGCTGGTATCAACCTCCTAACCTCCTCGTCCAAGGTTGCCTCTATTGGTATGTCAGACTCCCTCTGAATGTTATTTCTCCTCTTCGAAGAAATTGATTCACTTTAGAAAAAGAAACCTTCTAAATTGACTTTAGAACTTGGCTCCTTCTGAGATGTCCCTATGTCAATTTCCGTAGAAGAAACAAGTTGAGTAGACCTTAATTTGCAATCTCGAGCAAAGTGACCATACTTGTCACACCTGTAACATTGAATGTGAGAGAAATCCTTCTTTGGTTATGGGGCAGAATCTGGTTCTCTGTCTCTATTCCTCTTTCTTCCTTTGCCTCTTTCTCTAGAAGTATGTGTAGCAAGAACTGATTTTCTACATCATGATAGTTTCACCCAATTCCTCTTGCTACCAACCTGGACTCTTCTTGAATACAATCAGCTCGAAGACAATCAAACTTGGGCAACTTAGATCTCCCACTAATGCTTTGAATAAAGGGTTCCCAAGATTGAGGAAGACCATTTAGTGCCAACATAACAAGATCTTTGTCCGCAATTATATCCCCAATAGTGCTCAATTGATTTCTCAAATCAGCAATCTTCATAAAGAATGAGATGACTGAATCATCTTTAGCCATTTTTACATGGTGAAGTTGTTGACTCAAAGCAAGGGCTCTACTGGTGTTGTTGATCTCATACAATCCTTTTAGAGTATCAAACATTTCTTTAGCTGTCTTCAACTTGGAGATGATCGGTACTAGGTGATCCATCACAAAGTCTATCATGATCTTTCTAGCCTTCATGCCATTTTTCTTCCATCGGATTTTCTCGATATCATCGGAAGGCTCGGGCATATCACTTTCCACAAAATCAAGAAGATCATTCTCCTCTAATGCAATGAGTACCCTGGGTTTCCAAGAGTTGAAGTCTGTGGCTTCATCAAGTCTATCTTCTACCTTGATACCGATCACCATCTTCCTTTTCCACACAAAGTCACTTTCAAAGATCTACCCTTAGGTCTAAAATAATTTGCAACCTTTTGCCTTCAAGATCTGCCCTAGATGAAAAGTTGACTTAACTGCTTAACAAATCTGATCAGATCTTTTCTTAGACCTGCTCTGATACCATGTTAGTTTTAGGATCAGATTTGCAATAAGCAAGAATACAACACATGAAACAAAGAACACAATAGTTTACCCTGAGAAAACCCTCCTTCCAGAGGGAGAAAAACCCAGCCACAAATATGTCACTTATATATTGAATAAAAGAGCAAAAATCTGCTTTACACCTTAGGCCAAACTCAAGGCCAATATGATGCAATAATAAGTCGCACCTGTCTTAGATGCAAAATACACAATGATAATAATCTCCTTGATATCAATCTGCACTAAGCAATATTATACTCTACTATAGAAGTGTGAACTCTTTGATGGCATGCAAATGACTTCAGAATATTAATTGATAATCTATGAAAGAGCAGCACCTTCTATATATACATAATGAAATGGCGTTTCACCTTGGGTCAGCTCCCTCCATCAACCAAGGCATCTTTTTATTGAATGGTCGGCTTCTTCCAAAAGCAATGTGTCCCTTTAATTAAAATAATATAAAATATTATTTGAAGTAAAACGTCTCTTGAATCAGGCCCATTCAATTATATTTAATTATTTCGAATCATATAAGGGAGAAAGAGATCTCCCGCCACTACTTACATCAATAGGTGTGGGTTCAGGACAGGGAACTTTTGTATGATTGGGTTTATCATTTAGTGACCTTTGGGGTTGGAACAATAAGTGTTTTAACTAGTCTTCATGGTTGTATCAAATTAGTACAAAGAAGACATGTTAAATCCATAAGGTGTCATGTTGGTGAGTTTGTTGAACTCTTGCAAAGGATTGTTTCCCTTTTTGCAGAAAGATTGGAGGAGTTCGCATCTGCAATTATGACTTTGCATGATACCTTGAGGAGGTATATTGAGGAGTATGGTTATGGGTTGCACAAATATTTCTTCCAGTTGCCCAGGATCATGTTAGGTACTGGGATTGTAGTCATGGACACTACCGGGATGCTTCAGTGGGAGATGTTTCATGGTACAGGATTCAACCCTTACAGGGAACTGCAATATGAGCACGATGGATTGTCAGTTATGATCAGAGTGGTGCAGCGACAACATGGTGGACATTTGCAAAGATTGACTTGGGATCCCGAGATTACACTTGGGTTCAATTGGTTGCAGTCAACTATTATGGTGGAGACCATGGTATTGCTTGAGGACAAGTGATCTTTGGGAAGGGACGACTGTAATATCCCCATTTTCGGTGTCCTCATTCAAGCTAGTTTGGTTTTGACTCACTATTTTTAGTAAGTACTATATTTAGCAACTGGTCTTGGCAACAGTGCAATGCAGGGTTTCCTGTTTGGGCAGTGTGTGGCAGTTGTCAGGTGAACTCTAATGTTTTGTGTCAGTTTGGTGATTTGGAGTATTTACTATTTTTAGCAGTTGCTATAAATAGTAAGTCTATTTTCGATAACTGGTCTCAGGCCCATAGTGTTCTCAGCAGTGTTATTTCTATGGTGGCGTTGGAGAGCCTAAGGTTGGATTATTTAATATTTGTTTTATATCAATCACTTAAGTTACTTTTTATAAAATGACTTTATAACTTAAGTGAGGGGGTAAGTGGTCATCAAAAAGTACCTTGGTGCCTAATGTGATAACGTTGTTTTAGAAAGCAACAAAAGCAAAATAGTTTCTTTATAAGCATAGACGCCCAAGTGAGGTATTTTGAATAAAATAAAATAAAAAGCACCCCTTGGCCTAGTTGCACAATGTTATTTTAAAAGAGGGGCCATGTATTTCAAGTGGATGTCTAGAAAAGAGATTTATTTATCATTTTTATAGGCTAATGTTATGCCTCATAAGATGGGATGCCTTGTTTGGGCTTAATGTCAATTTTAAATTAAAAATCAAAAGTGGAATTTTAGAGGCAAAAAACTGGACGCCCCTCTTGGGGTAATTTCATGTCATTTCATAAAGTGAAATGAGAGGGAAATATATTCAAATTCAAATGCAAGTTGCCCTAATTCTTCCCTCACTTTATAAATATGAGTTTGAGCTCTCATTTGCATATGGGTATTTTGGCAACTTAAGGAGACTTTGCTTTAATTTCTCCAAAATTTGAAAACTGCTAGTTGAGGACGAAAACTCTCTTCTCACATTGCTGGTTTCGGTGGTGAGAGACCCACCCTAGCTGGAGGGAGTGATTCTACATCAAGAATCACCATTGCTTTCAAGAGTTTGATCATTATAGGGTTCTAATATGAAGATTTATGAAGTTTTCTGATATGGGTATCTAGTTTTTGGTGTGTTTGATTCTTGGCTTCGTTTTGGTGGTGATTTTAAGGCTGTTTTCAGAGGTCTAATTGCTTTTCCAGAATTCTGGAAATTACCATTTTGACAGGGTCTGAAAGTGAAAACTGTTCATAGCTTTCTGCACACTTGGAGTATCGTTCTAGGTATTTGCTCAATGGATTCCTCTCATCTTGGCGCCCGATTTCAAGTACTTATTTGAATTATTTGCTGGAGGACTGATTTTTTAAAGGCAGATTGCCCTGCCTACGAGCTGTGCCTTTTGGTGTTCCAGAGATAAGGGTTTGCTGATGTATAGACTCTTAATTCTGATTTTCTGGGTGTTTGAGTAGCTGGCTTATGGCGTGGGAATCCAGGGGTGCTTTGGCATTTCACATATGTGGCATGTAGTGCAAGTTGATGTCAAGTTGCTGCTGCTGTATGAAAATTTCCAGGTTTGAAACAGCTATTTCCAGGTCTGAAAAAACATATTGTACTGAGTCTGATTTGGTCTGATAACATTGGCACTTACCATATGTTGTTATTTCAAAATGGAAAGCAATGTTCTTCTTAGTATTTTCCTTCTTTATGCAATATTCTCTATGTTTGACATGCATATATGAAAAATATTGAAAACAAGCAAACCAAATATATCAACAAAAAACACAATCAGCATACAGGGTTATATTTCAAAAAAAATCAGGGGTGGTCATTACAATATCCCTACAAAATTCAATTCCCATTCCCGCAAATTTTTCAAATTAGCTCTCAATTGATTCTTAGTCAGTTTGCAAGAGTTGGTTGAATCCTAGTCTTTCACCTAACAGTTTTTGCAGGGTTGGATGATCACCTCGAGCCCAATAAGGAGCAAACAATAAAGTTGTTCAAGTGCTAAGAACCAAAGAATGATGAAGATGAAGGGACAAACCAAGTGTATAGGAAAGAACAAATTAGTTGAGTACATATGACAAATAAGTCAAGATTTCGCCTAAGTGTGGAAATGACTAAGGCATGAAACTTCAAAAGGAAATGGCAACAAAGATAGCAAGTTCCACCTAATTCTCCACCAAGAATGGAAATGAGTCCTATGTGGAGTCGGCGTGCACTTTTGATGGCAAAGCCATAAGTGATTTTCGCTAGCACACCTTTTGGATGGCTAACCCAATGGCTTTTTCTCTTCCCAAATCTCCTCATAACATTCAATTAAAAAGTCGATGCACTTTTCCCTTGGCAAAGCCACTACTGGCATGTGCTATTCACAACCAAATCTACCTTTGGCTTAAGTAGTTGGCAAACTTCTCCTAAGTTTCCTCTACTCAAATAAGGAAAATATCTACCCAAAACCCCAAGAGCACTTTTTCATTGGCATAACCACATAAATTCTCCCCCTATTAAAATATTTAATGTAATATTAATGGTCATCTTAGCGTTTATTAGTCGTCAGTTTACTTTTGTTAACTAAGTGAGTATTTTTGTAACTTTTGTTGCTTTAGTTTGTTTAGCATCTTCCCACTTTTTAACTTTAGTCTACTTTAGTTTACAATTGTTTCTTTTTAGAAACATCGTCTTGTAAATTTCTTTATAAGGAGCCTCCGTCTCCTTTTGTAAATCACACAATTATAAATATCAATTTATCTTTTCATAGTATCAGAGCTTAGGCTCGAACCTAATTAGCTGATTTTTTGAAGAAATGTTTTAAAAGAGTTTGTGAGCCATTTATTTATGAAAATCGGAGGAATTTTTTTGAGAAGATTTCGTGAGAATTTTTTGGTGGTTTTTTTGAGGAAATTTCAAGGGCTTGTGAAGAACGAAAAATTCGAAATTTTTTGTGGCTGAAGATTTCTAGTTCGTGGGTTTTCATAGTCTTTTTCCTGAGTTTGTGGGTGTTTCTGAGGTTTCTGAAGAACCTAGGGTTTCTAGATCTTACATCCCTGATTTTTCAAATTTCCAGTGGCCCTGATTTTCCAATTTTCATGGCAGCCTGAAGGGTTTCTTTTTTTGAGCCAGTTTTGACAAAAAATTTCTAAGAAAAATAAAAATTTTGCAAAGAGTTTTTCGAAATTTTTTTCTAAAAAAATTTGCTAAGTGTTGTTTTATGAAGAGTTTTTTGACGATTTTTTCCTATCTAAAAAATCGTGGGTTGCTACTAGGGTTTGCAGACCAGTTTTTTGGGCGATTTTTTTTCTCAACAAAAAATTGTGCACCTAAAGATTTTAAAGAGTTTTTGAAAAAAATTCTACAAAAATTTTGTAGTTTAGAAGTTTTTTCAGGATTTTTTTCTGAAAAATCTTACTTTTTCAGAGTTTTCGAAGGTGAAAAATCTTATAGTTCATGAGTGTTGTGCCAGCCAATGTCTAGAGCATAGTTGGAAGACTCTTTTGGACTTGCCGCGGACTCTGCGGACTCGGGAGTTTGCAAGCTGGCCAAGTCGACTCACCACAGACTCCCAAGTCCTTGGCTTGGACTCCCGAGTCCTGTGCCTAGACTCTTGCCGCAGCTGGAGGGTGCTTTCTCAGCTTTAAAACATGATTTTTTTCATTTTTTATGCCGAGTCCTAGCCGATTTTTTTGCCGAGTCCCGAGTCCGAGTCCTATTTTGGGCTACTGAGTCCACACCAAGTCTGAGTTTTCAAACTATGGTCTAGAGTTTATGCCAGCTGATCACAGACTTTACCTCGTTTTTCAGCTTTTTGGAAAACGGGAGGGATGGCTGCTTTGTCCAACGTCATGTTGGAAAGTACACAAAGGTTCATTGGGAAAAGTTATACTACCTGGAAGCAAAGGAAGCTCATAGTTTTTGAGTGTCAGTATCTCGATTTGATTGTTCTACGAGAAAGGATTTGTAATCGTGTGGCGGTTATGCTTCTCCAGTTATCAGTCACCAATGATATGTTTCCAGAAGAATAAGGGTCAACTAAGTTTATGTTTGTACAATGACCATTAAGGGAGGGTATTAAAATATTTAATTTAATATTAATGGTCATCTTAGCATTTATTAGTCGTCAGTTTACTTTTGTTAACTAAGTGAGTTTTTTTGTAACTTCTGTTTGCTTTAGTTTGTTTAGCATCTTTCCACTTTTTAGCTTTAGTCTACTTCAATTTACGATTGTTTCTTTTTAGAAACATCGTCTTGTAAATTTCTTTATAAGGAGCCTTCGTCTCCTTTTGTAAATCATACAATTATGAATATCAATTATCTTTTCACCCCCAAGTGCACAAAGTTGATGGAAAAAACACACAATCAAGTCCAATGCATAAAAATAAAGCTTGTCATGTGTGGTACACTTTATCATGGCAAAAGCCATCCAAACTTCCACCCAACATCAGCAAATTTAGCTTTGTGTCAGGTGAAACATGCCTAAGTGAAAAGTCGGAAAACTTATAAGAAAGTTAGGCCTTAGAGTTAATAAAGTGGCAATGTTCTAAGTAACCCATGCCAGCATAAGAAGAAGAAAGGGAACAAAGTAAGGTGCACTTTTAGTGGCCATAACCATAAAAAATCCCAATTGAACATTTCAAGAGGCTGGCACACTTTTTAATGGCAAAGACCAACAAAAGTACGACCCAAACGATGGCAAAGTACTTATGAAAGGGCACCAGTCAGCAAGGGAAATGATCAGACTTAAGGAGGCACACTAATTTACTGGCTTTGCCACCTAAATCAGTGCTCAAGACACAAGACAAATGACAAATGTTTTAGTGGAAAGCACCTAACATATGAAAGGCAAAAATAAAGTAAGATTGAGGCACACATTTTAGTGGTTCCAACCAAGGAAAATCCCACATAAAACAGGGTGATGACCTTATGAAGTTCTCCCCAGCTGTGATGAGCACATAAAGACTAAATAAGGCAAACTTTAGCAATGGAAAAACCATCTAAAAGCTCTACCTATCATCCTAAATTTGGCAATTGCATTAGTAATGTGCACCCAGCATCAAAAGTGATATGAAAACAGTCTAAGGCGCAGTTTCCTAGTGGCTTTGTCATTCAATTTCTCCATCTCAGCATTTAGAAGCAATGGTAGAAATGATCTAATCACACAAAGGAGATGGCAAAGCCATTAGTAAGTTCCTCCACATGCATATTATCTATGTCTTTGCCCCACCAAACTCACCTCTCTTCATTGAGTTGGAAGAAAGTAAAAACAAAAGGAGTTTTAATGTATGTAATGGAGGACTTAACACCTATAAAGGCAGTTCATTGATCACTAACAAATTTGCCTCTGCTGTTCACAGCAGAAACAAGGCTAGGTATTTAAGCTTTTGCACATCTGAAGATGGTTTTCAGCACTGAAGGCGAAGGTTTTCACGTTAGCAGCAGTATTTCAAGGGTTTCCAGCTGCATTCCTCCGATTTCTTCCTTCTTGTCCTTTATCTGCTGTAATACAATCTTACATCAACTTTTCTTCTTTCCAACTGGCTGCCTTTCATTTTCAGCAGGATAAATAATATAAATAGAGGCTTTGGGCTCAACGTTGAAAGAGTTGGTAGGATCTCAATTAAATGTGTGGGTTGAGCTTAGTATAGGATTGTGGGAGATAGAGCGTTGTGCAAGCTAAATGTACGTGGCTGCCCCCTTGTCCAAATGTAGCTTGAGCCCATTTGGGCAAGGAAGACTTCATGTAATAATGTAGATCTACAAAAATAAAGAAGCTTCCAATGTTTCTTACAAGTACATGTGTTTCACTTTGCTGTAATTTCATAGGAGACTCCATTAATGGAGTTTGCACACCTAGTATTAGAAGTAGATTGTATCTAAATGGCTGTAGCCATAAACTGGTTGGTGGCTTGGCTCTCTTATGCACTCTATGACATGATAAATGGAGATTCCTCCATTAATGGCTGACATGCCAGTGCATTTGTGTCCAGGTTCTTCAGTATACACCATGTTACACATTTAGCTCAAGTATGGACTTGGAAGGTGAGAGAATGGTAGAAGTGCATATTGCTCTTTCTTTAGTTTTACAAATGGAACTGTTAAATTTTTGTAGGCCTATCATTCATGTATTACCATTTTGGGTAACAATTGTACAGGAAAAGTAAAGTACAATGGTAAAAGATGTAATTCAAAACTGAATTTATATGATTCCATTGAACTCCGGTGTAAAACAGTAAATCATGAATTGTTTATGAAACTTGTGTGTTTAATCTTGCTGCATCAGACCTTGTACCTTGAACCAAAGGGTAAAATGTCTTGCAGCAAGAGTTTGATAAGGTAACTTTATCCTTATCAGTTAGAAACCTCTGGAGTTATAGTGGGGTTGCATGTGGGTGATAGTCAGAATTCTTCCAGTATGAGCAGGAAACACCTCTTGTTTTGCTGTAAAATACTGTGAATGATTATATTGGAATTTCAAACAATGTTAAAAGTATTTTGATGAGGCTCAAGACCTTTGCATCTTGGCTCTAATTGAACAGGAAACCAGAGGGATTGCTGATCTGAAGTACCCCATTGAATTTTGGACATTACAGAGCATCATCAATCTGTGAGCATATAGCTGCCATACTATTTCTGTATATAATCTGTAGACACTGTTGCTTCATTCATATGAGATGCATATCTTGGCAATAGGAACTTCATACTATAGTTGTGAGATAGTAAATTGTACTAGAAAGGATCTGTCCTGGCTGTAATAACTACATTGTGTTGGACATGAATAATCTGCCCGTGTGGCAAATGAAAACAGTATCTCTCTGAGGGAAATCCTAGTGAGTTTCATTATAAGCACAGGATGGTCATATATTGGAATTGAGTAATGCAATTCTTACTTGAAAAATAGGAGGTTGGATAAGAAGTTCTTGCACCCTAATCTCACTGTACTAATATAGTAGATTGTTTTGCACTCTGAGCTTTATCATTAAATAACCAGATCATGGAATGAATTATCGAGAACTAGAAAAGGGTGTCTTAAGCAAAGTTCACTTGGATTCAAGTAATAATTATTTATAATGCAGGAGGTATACCCAAAATAACTAAAGTTCTAGGAGATGCCCTAGTGTAAATTTATAACAGAAAAGACTCTTCTATAACCTACAGGAACATGGTATCACCTGTTGAAATGCATATAGAGTTGGGGCATTGGTATATGTTAAAAGGTGAAAGTTATAACAACTAGCATAAATTGTTAAATTTGTGATACATTGGAATATAATTCTTATCCGAATGAGTTGATACTATCATAGACCTACCTTGACATGGTAATGAACCTGATAATATAAGTCTTAATGGGACTACAGTTTCTTGACAGATGTAACATTGTAAATGCATGAAACCTGCAGAAATTTGTCCATTATTGAAATGTGAGATAGTTAATCATCATTGAACTTGAATGATATAGAATAGGTTCTAGTGTCTCAAGCCACTATGGCATATATGTATTGTGAATTGAGTTTTGTCTGGAGTAGACAGGTACAACTCTTAGAGCAGAAAATCTAGAGGGAATTCTAAGTTGACAGTAAGAACATAGGGTTGTGAGGTATAAGAAATGTCAAGTAATGGAAAAATAGCCTTTGAAGGATACGCACGTATAGAACTAAGATGTACTCATAATCAATGAATATAAAGATGAATATAGATGTGGCTATAACAATAGAAAACCAAAAGAAAATAAGAGATTTATGTATATGGTAAATTGATTCAAGAATGTTAGCTTCTCTTGGAATTAGAAAGAGTTCTTGCATAGTGGGTTGTATAATCAACATTGGTCAGAAAACAAAACTAGGTCTTTTAAATTTGCCTAAACTTTAATCAGTTCATATATGTTACCTGGGCTCTGGAATTAAATTAAACTTAAGTCAATGCTTGGAGGTCAAGACTACTAACGAGGCCTGATTAGGAGTTAGATCAAATCTCGTTGGTTAAATGTATTACAAGAATAGAAGAGGGATTCCTATGAACATTGTGTACCAACAATTGCATCTGAAGATTATTTAAAAATATAATTGCATCATGGATAGAATTTTACATATCAAAAAATAATTTTTAATTTTTAACCCATTTAAGAGGGCCTCAATGCTATTTTACAACTCTGGGCCTTGGCTTTAATGTTGAGCCTGATTTTAAACTCATTTTGCATATATACTAAAGCCCCATGGCATGAGGAAGAAGGAATGTCCCAGGGAGTGAGGATACCAGAATCCTACAGATTACAGAAAGTGGAGGACGATCCAATACCAATGTAGGAACCATTCCTACAGTTTCATTGGAAGCTATCATGAACTTGTTACTGAACAGAAAAACTGTCTAGTAGTTCTCAAGCAAGAATTTAATGGGAGTTGGGAACAAACCAAAGAATTAGAGGATTTTGATTTGAACCAAAGGAGGATCCCTTCAGGAAGAACCCCGGGGAACATCCCCAAGTGTCAATTGATTAAGTCAATGTGAGGACATTAGTAGATGATCATGACTTGGGCAACAAGAAGGCCAAGATTTCATATGAGTTGGCTAAGGGCCTGAAGAAGGTCTCACCACCTAGGTTCAACAGTATAGTTTTACATGATGAAGCATAGTCTAGGATTATTGAAATAGAAAAAAATGTGAACTGCATAACTATAAAGGATAGGATAAGGCTTTTGGGAGAGATTTTTAGCTTATAGCCTTATAGGAAAGGCAGCTGCCTAGTGGTACAACCAGAAGCCAAACTGGATATAATTGAGGATAATACTTCATGGGAATTATTTGTTTCGATCTTTCATAAACAGTAGTTGCCACAATTACTCTTTAATGTGAAAATAACAAAATTTCAGAATTGAATCAAGGCAGTATAACCATCACTCAATAGTGAGAAAATTTTACCCAACTTTTGATATACATTCTTCAATATCAAAAGGATGAAAACATTGATAATGAGGTTGAACACATCTATTGGAGCTAAGATAGACCTCCGTGGTATTGACTATTGAGCATATGAACTAGGTATTTGAAAAGGCACTGAAACAGAAATGTAAGATTCAGACTGTGGCAACCTATTGCCAAGGTTATAGCGATAAGCTCAAGGGGAACCAGCAGACTTCAACATTGCCATTTAAGAATAAGTTTTTCCAAGTGAAACGATGGGGAGAATAGAATGGAAAAATGAACAATAAAAATCAGAAAACCTTGGGGAATTTCCAGAATCATCAAGGAAAAAAGAAGTCATCTTAGGGATCCAATGTAAATGGCAGTAACAGGAATCAGACCCCAAAGAGAAAGTGGCTAAGAGAGGAAACTATATCAGCAGTAAGGATAACTTGGCATCCAACTGTCCAAACAGGTTTGCCAATTCTATTTAGAGACAGAATCAGAGTGTGAGGCAGAATACCATAGGTTCTCGACATTAATGCTGTAGTCATGTAGCAGCGAATAACAACCAGGACAAGCATCAAACCACCCCAATTGAGTTGTCAAGTATGTTATGTAGTTGGTCCATGTGATGTCCCCTTTTGAGGCTTAGCAATTCATGCACATTTAGCCAGTTTCCAAGTCTTCCAAAGGCTGCCTAGTTAGCTTGGGAGAGTTCTGACATTCTTGAAGAGCTCGATTTAGGGTTTTCTTGGCATCCGATGGTGATGTGGAGTCATTTGGCTTTCAGGTTTGCAGTGATGCTCTTTATAGCATTTTGGGTCATTTGGGTTGTTCTCCATAGTTCTTGGAGAACACTACTATTTTTAGTAAATGCCCATTTTGGCACCCGGCATCATTCTTCAACGTTATCTTCTTCTTGGCATGATTAGTTTTGGTTTTTGGTGTCTTGGCGGTGTTTTCCATAAAATGGTTTGGATTATTTAAATTATTACACTAAAGTTATAAAGTTAATGTTATAATATTTACTTTAGTGTTTTAATTTAATAAAGTTATATTATGTCCCCTCAAGTGGACGCCTAGGGGAAAAGGGGGACTTAGACATAAAGCTATTTCAAAAAGGAAAATAAGCACTTTTTCGAGAAAAAAAAAACACTTTTTTAGGAAAAAGCAAAAAAGTACTTTTTTGAAAATGCAAAAAGCTTTTTTTCGAAAAAGCAAAAATGTTTTTTCGTAAAAACAACAAAAAAGCTATAAAAGGAGCTTTGGGGCTCTTATTTGCATTATTGAAATTTGCACACATAACAAGATGTTGTCAAAGTGAACATTGAGTTCTTCCAAGAGTTGATTGAGAGCGAAGTTCTTCCAAGAGTTGATTGAGGACGAAAACCCTCGTCAATATTCACTAGTTTCAATGGTGCAAGATCCATCCTAGTTGGTTGGGTGTTTTCATTAAGGAAACACATTGGGTTTTAATGGAGTTTGAGGTTCCAAGTATTTTAGAGATGAAAATATATGAAATTTTTTGAGTGTTCATAGAGTTATATCAGACCCGTCGTCGTTGTTTAATCATTATCAGAACCTTATAATCCATTCTTGAGGGGTGGTAAGTTGCCTAGAGTGAACTGGAAACATTGTTCTAAGTCTACATTGGCCATTGGGTGCATTTGGGAGTGGATTATTGAAGATTTCTGAGTCATTATCTCACTATCCAAACTGCTACAGCGAAGTTTTAGACCTGTACCAGTCATCCATTTGTCATTTCATTGAGGTATATTTGCTATTTCAATGATGGGTGGTTAGTTCTTTGAAGTTGTGTTACATGTGGGGGTGTTATATCAATTTTCTTTCATAGCAATATTTGCAATAGCAGATGCATATCTTGAATTGGGGTGTTTTGAATGAACTTACATTGTAACACTGAGTGGTAGTACCACCAGTGAACTGCTCTTGATATTTTGTTGCTATTCACCCCACAAATAAGTGGCTTATGTTACTCACCCCATTGCATAAGTGGCTCTTGTTACTCACCCCACTGAATAAATGGTTCTTTAGTACTCCCTCACCACTAAAAAGTGGAAGAGTTGTTTATTTTCTTTGTATACTCACCACTGGAAAGTGGAAGTGCTAAGCTAACCCCCACTAGATAAGTGGATATTACTTCCAGTTGCTTTATATCAAGTATAATTGTAATCATATACACTGTATGCTCTCACCTTGCCCACACTAGGAGTTTGATGATCAAAAAGTGGAAAGGAAGTTGCTTGGTATTTCATTTTGTTTTGAGCTAACAAGTTTCAAGAAACAAAAAAAAATAAGGGTGCATATTACATTCCATTACTATTCTAGTGGACACTAGAACAACAAAATGTTTTATTGCACCTAAGATGCTTGGTAAATTATCTAGATCAGCTAATCTTAAGGAGAGATTATGGACCATCAAGTTTAGAAATATGTCAACTAGAGTCGCAGATTGATGCCTATTTGAGATTGAATTAAAACTCCCTACCTTCTTCGCATGGGATAACTTGTATGTGGCCTGCTCAGATTGTATGATGTGATCCTTGGTAAGAACTAATTGAGTGAGCATCAGAATCAAGTGGATTGTTATACCAAAACAATTGAGTGTTGAGTGCTTAGATGACTTGGGACAACCATTGAGTATACAAGGGGTCAACGGATCAATCAGCTTTAGACAAATTTCAACCATGAAGTTGAAAAAGCTCGGCATAAAGGATGTCAATCCTTATGGCTGTTGCTGAAGATGCAGAGAATAAACAGATCTCCACTTTCCAAAATTGCCTATTCCAAGAAAAGATTAGTGATGGTTTCATTGAAGAACTTTCTCAACTTCCAACTAAGACGAAATTCTATTTTTCTATTGATGTACTTCCTAGGACAAAACAATTGTCCAAAGATCCTTACAAGATTACAACCACTTAATTATTTGAACTAAAGGATCAAACCCAACATATCACTGTGAGGAGCACCAAAGATATTCATTAAGAAAAAAATGGAACTCTATATACTACAAAATGTCGAACAAATCAACAATAAAGAATAGTTACCCACTTCCAAGGATAGATGATCTCTTCAATCAAATGAAAGCACCAAAATGTTTTCTAAGATTGACCCAAGATCAAGCTATCATTAGCTGCAAACTCGAGAAGATTTCCATAAGATAGCTTTTAGGATAAGATATGGTCAGTTATGAGTTCATAGTTGTTCCAATTGAAATTATCAATGCTCCAACAGCCTTCACAAATTTAATAAATAGTGTGTTCCACAATTACTAAGACAACTTTATAGTTGTTCCAATTGAAATCATCAATGCTCCAACAGTGGGTAAGTTAAAAATCCCTACTGTCTTTAACAACTATTAATGAATGAAGGCCTATTTGAGGCTGCATTAAAACAACCTATCTTCTTGGCATGGGTTTACTTGTATGTGGCCCCACTTGGATTGTACGATGTCATCCTTGGAAAAAACTAATTGAGCATCAAAGTCAAATGGATTTTTATGCCACAACAATCAATTGCTTAGATGGTTTGGGACAGCCAATGAGTATACTGTTGTGACCTTTTCACACATCGCCCCATTCAAATGGGGACCCCTAGTTTTTGCTCCATTCTGGTCTTTTGGCTTTGGTTTTTCTCTCTCTCTCCCTGTCTATCTCTTTTCTATGGTCTACCTTTCGGGCAACGTGCCCGCCATTGAGCTTAAACGTGAAATTTGGCCGAGTCTGAAAATTAGGGTTTCCATCTCTCTGGTCAAACTGAAGTCAAATGAAGTGAATGAATTGAAAACAAAGACTAACGTTGTTGTAAGTATGCTCCCAGTAGACTCTCAGCTAAGTTTCATCGAATTCTGACAACTTACTATTTTTAGTAAGTGTGTAATTCCGAGTGTTCCTTCAGCATTCTTGAAGTTTTAACAGTCACACTGCATTCAGAGCACATCAAGCTGCTCACTGGCAAAATTTGAGCTGAAACAGACGACTTACTATTTTTAGCAGTTCAGCTTCCAGAGCAGATTTCAGGGTTTATATGAAGAGTTTTACAGCGCATGTCGGATGATTCTTTCTGGGTTTTCTGAGACCTTCGCGATGGTGTAACATGCAAAGCGAGATGATAACTTTCAGAGTTCAGCCTTCCGAGGCTATTTTTAGGGTTTGCATGTCAGGGTTTCCTTTGCATGTCTGCATATTCCTTATGGGTTTTTCAAGAGCTTCGCAGTGATATGACATGCAAACGGAGATGGTCACTCATTTAGGAACTTACTATTTTTAGCAGGTGCATCCCGGCAGCCGCCTCCCAGCACTTCTGAATCACGAGCTAATCGCAATGCAACAGAAACGAGAACAAACAGAGATCATTTGATATGCATGCAGAACAAATTAGGGTTTCCAGCTTCGGGACCCAAAAAGAGGGGTAAAAAGTCAGAATTTTCGAAAACCGGTGTATACCACCGCGATCAGCATCTTTCAAGCTATCTACTGATAAAATTTGAAGGCAAACGGAGCACTTACTATTTATAGTAAGTCATTTCGGAAACAGGCTAAAAATAGCAAGTCAGCAACAGGCGCCGATGTCAGCAGGCAGGTCACATGGTGAGGAGTGCCTCATTCGAATTTCAAATCAAACGGAGTTGTGGAGGTATCAGAAACGAGCAGTTACTATAAATAGTAAATCACCTCCAGAAATATGCTATTTTTAGCAAGTCAACTCAGAATAGCAGTGTCAACGGGCTAACGAGGTCGTGAAGATGCAGTGTTCAAAATTTCAAATCAATCTGAGCCTCGGAGATATGAAGATCAAAGGACTTACTATTTATAGTAAGGCATGGAGAAATTGGCAAAGACGAAGAAAAATCTTCAAGTGTTGAAACAAATTCCCCTCACCATGCCAAATGCGCCATGTTTGAAAGAAGTCAAAGGAGGTCAAAAGGGCGTTGAGAAGCTTCATTCCTTACCATGTCTCAAATGCGCCCTCCTCACAAGCAAGATGATGAGAAAATTTCTAAGTAAAAGTTTCATCCATCACCTATGGCAAAATGCGCCCTCATGCAAGGTAGAGATGTTTAAAAATTTCTAAGTGTTGAGTTTATCCCTCACACATAGCCAAATGCGCCCACTTTAAGAGTTTGATAAAAAAATCCTAAGGCATGCTTCATTCCTCCCTACCTTCCATATACGCCCATCTTCTAACTTGGATGAAATGCGCCCATCATAAAGAGTCAACAAGGCTTTATCCTTCACACATGGCAGAATGCGCCCAAGGTTAGAAAGTCAAAATGTCAACAAGCTTTCATCCTTCATCAAGTACCAAATGCGCCCAAGTGAGGGCATGTAAAGACAAAAACGAAGAAGCTCAAGAGTCACAAGTCAAAGCAAGGACGTTGAAAAGCTTTATTCCTCCCATCTTGCTATATGCGCCCATGTTTGAGGTGTCAACAAGTCAAAAGGGAAGGCGTTAGAAATGTTATCCTTTTCTCATGCTAAAATGCGCCCAAAGGGGAGAGAAAGTATTGCTAGGCGCGTTGAATATTCCTCATGAAGTGCCAAATGTGCCCAAGTGTGTAAGTGGTGAGTGGAAAATGGAGTATGCTAGGCGAGGCGAAGTTGAATATTCCCCCTTCAAGTGTGATGTGCGCCTAAGGTGTGTAAGGTGGTGGAATAAAGCTGATAAGTGATGATAATTGCTAAGGCGTGGGAATATAAAGTTCACTAGGCGTTGAAAGTTGAATATTTCCCCTTCAAGTGTGATATGCGCCCAAAGTGTGTGGGGTGATGAATATAATATGTTAGGCGTTGGGAATATTAAGCCTATAAGGTGATGAATATAAAACATGTTAGGCATGATATGTGCTTTAAAAGGAAAATTTACTAAGTGAAGTTGATAGAATTTCCTCACCACGGGAAAATGAATGAAGTTGAATAAAAATTTCCTAAGGCAAAATTTTCAAAAATGCAAAATGATTTAAAAAATTTCTAAGGCACAATATTTTCGTCCTTTAGAAAATACGCCTAGACATGAAGGTGACAAAATTTTCCTGAACATGGATGAATTTGCCAGTGATGGAGTCTGAGAATGCTGGCATTACAAGATGGATTTAAAAATTTTCAAGTCAAAGCAACACAAAATGTTCACAGATGAGAAGAACGGGATTAAATTGATTAAAAAACTATTTTTCTAAGGTTCAAAATTTTAAATTTTAAATGAACCCGTTCGTTGTATACCCATGAATTCGACAAGTTCTAGAAAAAAATTTCTTCTGGGTATGTTGGCGTAAAATCTAACACCTCTGGAGTGCAGGTTTGTACGGACAGCTATGTACACTACGCAATGAGTGCTCTTCAAATTAGGAGGGGAAGCTCCCTCGTTGTGCTGAAATGCATGGAAAAGAAAAGTAATCTAAGTCCTATCTTTTTGTTCTCAGCTGGAAGAGGCACAAGGTTAAGAAAACCAAGAACGTTGCAGCTAAGGATTTTCTGGTTTCGCAGATCATTAACTACAACTAAGCTTAACTACTTTAAATCTATCCAGTTTCCTCAAGAAAACAGAGCATGAGGAAATGGAGCAGGGTTTGACTATCGGACGATAAACGAGTTTAGATTCTCTACTTGAAGGCAAGGTGGCGCATCTATTAGCTCAATCTAGACAAGTTTATTGGGCACAAACAGATTTAAGAATTTACCATGACAATCTTATGAAACCCTATGTGGCATAACACTTGATCAAAATAGTAAAGACTTCATAGAACAGATTTATTATCACAATCTCACGAAACCCTATGTGGCATAACCCTTGATTGTAATAATAAAGATTCACAAAACAGATTTATCACCGTAATTTCTCGAAACCCTATGTGGCATAACGATTGATCACAATGGTAAATATACATAAAACAGATTTATCATCTCAATCTCTTGAAACCCTATGTGGCATAACAATTGACCTCAATGGTAAATATGCACAAAACAGATTTATCTAAACTATGGAAAGAATTCACCATTACAATCTCTTGAAACCCTATGTGGCATAACAATTAATCGTAATAAGCGAAGACACATGAACAAATACCAAAAGAGCAATATTGAGGGCAAGGTAGGCGCTGACATATATTTCTCTCTCAGCGAAAGTTATTTACAAATGAGCAAGCTCTTATTTATATACATCAAGGTGTAGGGAACCCTAAAATCACCTTGGTCATCTGATCTTGCAATGCATGCAAGATTATTTGCGCAAACCCTAATGAAGTAAAGCTATCTGATTAAGCTGAAAACTACCATCCCGATTAGCAAATACATCTAATCTAAAATGGACGGATAGCGAGGATTAAGCGGAAGACTACCATCAGTTAACGTAAAACCCTAAATAAAACTCCAAGTGTGTAAAGCTGATCTCAGAATAGATATGCATGTGATGACAACATCGAGTTAACTTGAAAGGGTAACGCCAAGTTAACTCCTGTGCGTAATGTCTATCCTGAGAGGTGAAAACTGAAGTCTACTGGTCGTGATCTCGAACAAGCAATCCCTCAACTAGGCTGCCAACTGCATCAGCATCTGAATGTCAGCAACTTGAGCAATCTTGGTAATCTTTGCACACTCAAACTAGCATTTAACTGACTTATAACTTTGGCGGCTCCGTGACTGAAGTGATGGCCATTATCTCTTCTGCGGCTTGATACAAATCGGTCTCAGCTTTTCTAATGAAATCATGAATTAAGACCGATTTGGTCTTGAACTCAGTCTGTGTGTATAGTACTCTGAAAAACTCGCCTGTTGACTGTGAACACGGCTATATTCTAACAACTTTTCTGGAAAACTAAAAATAACCTGCTGAGGCTAAAAATAGCCTTTCGAAGAGTTATTTTCAGCGAAAATCTGAGATATGGGTTTTGTCCAAAAGAAGATTCTAAGACAACCCAGAATGTCAGATTTGCGAAAATTTGACTTCTACTC